>LPNX011057240.1:505651-516887 GCA_001517045.1 Pseudotsuga menziesii
AAAGCTTCCCAAAAGTAAGACTGAAGGTCTTCTGAAGTCCGAACAAGTTATCCTTGTCCGGTTCACCAGGCTCACTTGATAAAAAACCACTAAGTACAACTTAGGTGGTAAAAAAATGGTCCTGGGATGTTGTTGGAGGAGCTAGTCAGTGAGATGACTAAGTCGAATAGCTGACTAATTAGAGATTAGGTCAGACGCATAAGGTCGTGTCGGTTGACCGAACCGACATGTAGTTATATGTAATTGTTTGTAAATCATATATATTAGGCCGTTGAGCCTGATGAGAACTTGGTTCAGTTCTGTGTTTGTATGGACCCTCATGATATAATATAATATGTTATCCTACATCTATGTTCTTGTCTCTTGTATCTATTATGTCTGTATGATTCAATGTGTATTATTGGTAACCCTCTGTGATCTATGGGATTACAACATTAGTTTCGTTGCCGGTAGTACATATCTGAGATGACTATAAGTAGATGATATCATAATAGGACATTAAGAACTAGTGGGAGCATAAGATAACAAATTATTTACAGAATTACAGGAGAAGAAACAGATTAACCATTGCTCAGGCGAAGGAGAAATTCTTCGCTAAAACTCATGAGAAGTTCGTAGAATCAGTACCCCAGCTTTTGAAAAAACTTCTGGATGAAAAAGCCAAAAGAAACTAAAGACCAAGAGATGCTATAGAAACTGATTCGAGGGGGACGAACAAACCTGTTAGAGTGGTTTGAGAAGATCACTGACGGATTCTGCAAGGAGCAAGCCATAGAAGAAAGAACTTTAGTAGAAACCATTCAGAAAAAAATTCTATACATGCCTTACCGAGCAGTTCCTGTGCTCCCTACTGACCCTACTGTTCAAATTCCTGATAGAAAAAGGAGTGGGTCATATTGTAGAACCTCATTCGTCACTACATGAACAACCATCAAATTCTAATAGGGCGGAGAAACAAAAAAAGTGGGAGAAATTCATTGCCGAAAGGGAGTGGGAATGTTAGACTTTTAACATTAAGCTAGCATAAGATTAGGATGTTTAACTGAGAGAACAACAAGAAAAACAATCAAACATAAGAGACAATGAACACAGTGTTTTTCCTTGGGGAAACCATAAATGGAGAAAACCCCACAACTTCCTCAGAGATAGAATCAGCACCAAAGTGAAACCCAAAAACAATAAGATGATCTCCCGACAATAGTAACCTCTTTCTTCCTTGCCCTAGTGTATTTCTCTTCCTCAACTATGCGCTACAACTGAGTGTGAGTGAGTGTGTGATAAATAGAGAGACTAGCTCTTTATTTATACTAATTCCCGACTTGACTAAACCCAACTAGGGTCGAATTCACCAGGTGATTCTAATAACCCTAGTGCCCCAAAACTGCGAGGACTTTAACCCTTAGACAATAGGAGAGTTAACCACCTTGACTTGACATGACTTGTTTACATTATAGAAACTTTCTGATAGGAACATTGGGGCATGACATGACTCAAGTACATTACAAATACATCCCAGAATAAACATCGGGTTACAATACATAAGAAATACAAGTGAATACATTCCGAAGATACAATTACATCAACAGTCCCTCTTAACTAGGAAGGTATTCTCTCGACACAATTTATTAGCACAAGTCTTCTTCTTTGTATCATCTGGATCATCATCGAGTCTTTGTCATCTTCACCTTCAAGTCATCTCTATCTTCAAGTCACCTTCATCTTCAAGTCATCTTCACCTAGATCTGGATCATCACTCGAACTGGATCATCATCACTAGATCTGGATCATCCCTCGATCTGGATCATCAACACTGAATCTTCACGGGTGCTATCTCATGATTCTTCTCGTCATAGGAAGTTCTACAGAGCCAGCCCATTTTCATGCTGGTTGTAGGCCTACCCTCAGTGTAGGTCTTGTCTAGCACTTATATCTGCCCTAAGTTAGAATGGCCCACCCAACACTTACATTTGATCATGTAGGAACCAATCCTATAATCATATCAGAAAGGAATGCCTAGCACTCACATCTGACCATGTGGTAACATAGCCCACAACCCTGCTAGAAAGGCGCAGCACTCACATCCATCAACCAATGTCATAATGGCTTAGCACTTACACTCGGCCATGCAAGGAGCCAATCCTCCATGCCAAAAGGCTCTGTACTTATATCTAACAACCAATGTTAGAAAGGCTCATCACTTATATTCGACACATGTGAGGAACCAATCCAACGTGCATGTTCAAAAAGGATTTGCACTTACATTTGACACATGCGAGGAACCAATCCAACATGCATGTTCGAAAGGGTGTGCACTCCCATCTGATAATGTAGGAACCAATCCTATATTCATATTATAATGTCCCCCAGTCCTAGACTGAGCTACTTGGTAACTGACCAGGTGCCTCCATTCCCAGAATGGCATTCAGTGCTTACTTTTGATCATGTAGGAACCAATCCTATAGTCACATTAGAATGGCTCAGCACTCACATATGACATGGAAGGAACGAATCCTCTCACCATGATAGAATGGATCAGCCCTTACATCTAACCATGGAAGGATCCAATCCTCTCATGTCAGAATGGATTTGGGTCTCATCATTTCCCTTTAGAGGAAACCTCAATCTGGAGAACACCAAGCTTCTCCCTGAAGTACTCGAACTTCACCCTAGCCAATGGCTTCATCAACACATTGGCTATCTATTCCTCCGTTGCAACATACTGGAGATTCATTGCTCCCCTCTACACCATATCCTTGATATAGTGATACTTGATCTTGATATGCTTCGACTTGTCATGGAACACTGGATTCTCTGACAACTTCAAGCAACTCTAGTTGTCACAATGTATACAAGTAGCATCCATCTGGAGATCAAATAAATTAGATAGTATCTTTTGCAGCCATACTACCTCACAACTAGCTGAACAAGCTACGACATACTCTGCTTCAGTTGTACTTAGTGCCACATAGGATTGCTTCCTGCTAAACCAAGAGATCACACCTAATCCCATACTGAAACAACACCCTGAAGTGCTCTTCCTATCGATGGCACTTCCTGCCCAATCTGAATCAACATAACCCTCCAGGTTAATCTTCTGATTCACCTTGTACTTGAGCCCATAATCAATTGTACCTCTTAGGTACCTCAGAATATGCTTTGCAGCAATCAAGTGAACATCTCTCGGATCTGTCAAGAATTGGATCAAGATGTTCACAGCAAATCAAATGTCTGGTCTCGTGTTCATCAGGTACATCAAGGACCCAATCATCTGACAATACATCATAGCATCAACTGTCTCTAATGAAGCATCACTTAATAGCTTTAGGTTTGATGCCATAGGTGTGGTCATGGACTTGCAATCCATCATCCTGAATCTCTTTAGGATCTCTACTACATACTTCCCTTGTCCGAGGGAGATTCCATTCGCATTCTGCCACACCTCCATACCTAGGAAATAATGCATCATACCCAAGTCCTTCATTTCGAACTCGATAACAAGATTTCTCTTCGTATCAACAATCAACCCATCCACACCTATTACAAATAGATCATCTACATACAGTAGGAGCATCACTGGGTTGCCATCTTCAACCTTGTAGTAAAGGTTGGAATCTGCTTTACTCTTGGTAAAGCCCAAACTAGATAGAAAGCTGTCAATTTTGTTGTACCACGTCCTGGGTGCCTGTTTCAAACTGTACATGGATTTCTTCAATCTGCACACATGAGATTCCGTGTCATGTGTCTAAAAACCGAGTGGTTGTTCTACATACACTTCCTCTTCCACTACACCATTCAAGAAATCAGTCTTGACATCCATTTGGTGTATCTTCCATTTCATTACTGCAGCCAAAACAAGTACCAATCTGATGGAAGTGTATTTGGCTATAGGTGCAAAGGTTTCTTCATAATCTATTCCTTCCTTCTGTGAGAAGCCACGGGCCACAAATATTTCCTTACATTTCTCTATGCTACCATCTACAGCATGCTTGATCTTGTAGATCCATTTGGATATTACAACTGACTTCCCTTCTAGTCTTGGGACAACATCCCAAACATCATTCTTCATGATCGATTGATATTCTTCAATCATAGCATCCTTCCATTCTTTCCGTTCTACTGCTTCTTCATAGTTGGAAGGTTCTTTATTGATAACATCACATAGTAAGGCTACGTATCTAGAGCAGGATCTGGTTCTCTTTCTTTTTTTGTGATTCTCTTCTGGAGCCCCATATCTTTCCACACCTTGAATAATTTCTCATACCCAAGTAGGTTTCCTCTTGTGAGGATTCTTCTCCTAAGGTGGATCTATAGGTATTTATGGCTCTTCAAATTCTGGATCTTCTTCTTGAATTTCTTCATTCATGGTTGTATCATGAATTCTGGGTGCTTCTACTTCGTTAGGTTCTTTAGCAGGTCTCTTTCTGGATTTGTTGTAAGCCGTGTCTTCATCAAATGTTACATCCTTGTTGATGTCAATCTTCTTGAATCCTAGGAAGTATATTCTATAAGCCTTCAAGCTTTCAGAGTATCCCACAAATATACCCTTCTTTCCTGAAGGCTATAGTTTTGTTCTCTTCTCTTTTGGAATGTGTATGTACACTAGACAGCCAAATATTCTAAGATGGCTAACTTCTGGTTTCTTACCAAAGAAGACTTCTTCAGGAGTCTTGTTCTTGAGTACTTTGTGTGGAGTACAATTCTGTATATACACCGTTGTTCTGGAAGCTTCTTCCCATAGATGCATGTAAAGATCCTGATCATGAAGCATTGCTCTTGTAGCTTCCAAGATAGTTCTATTCTTCCTTTCTGCAAGCCCATTTTGTTGTGGATTATAAGGAGTGGACAAATCCCTCTTAATCCCTGATTCTTTGCATAAGTCTTTGAATTCATTTGATGTGAATTCTCTACCATTATATGATCTAAAGGTCTTGATCTTCTTTTATGTGTGGTTCTCGATCAAGGCTTTGAATTCCTTGAACTTGCTGAAAACTCCGTCTTTGTTCTTCATGAAGTAAATCCATGTCTTCCTAGAAAATTCATCAATGAAAGAAACATAGTATACATACCCGCTTAGTGAACTTGATGACATTGGTCTGCATACATCGGAGTGGATGATTTCCAAGATTCCTATTGCCTTGCTCTCGCTACTTGGAAATGTCTTCTTTGTATTCTTTCTGTTCACACATCCTTTGTAGACCCCTTCATGTTTTCCTCGAATTTCTAGAAGACCTTCAACAGCTTTGCTTGCAAGTGGTAGTGCTATGTAATTCACATGTGCAAGCCTTCTGTGCCAAAGTTTATTTGGCTCTACTGTGTCATGGACCAAAGCTTATTCTGGATGGCCCTTCAATTTGTATAAACCTCCTTCTTGTCCTCCAACCACTATTGCATCACCAATAGTCTTTCCTCTTGACCACATGAGAACTTGTCCATCTAGAAATGCAACCCTCATGCCTTTTGCATCTAGTGCTGATATGGATAGAAGATTCTTTTTTAGTCCTGGTACAAACAAGACATCCTTTATTTTCATAGACTTTCTAGAGTCTAGTTTGTAGGAGGATTCACCACTACCTTTTATCGAATATTGGTAGTCATCCCAAAGTTTCACCTTATGGGGTGAATTATGTTTGGATAGTTTCTCAAAGGATTCCTTAAAACCTATCATGTGTTTCAAAACCCCATTGTCAATAATCCAATCGTTGCTTCCATGAGTGACAGTTCCTGTGAGAGTCGAGATCAGAACATATTCATCTTCACTTGAAGAGTCTTCACTTTCTTGTTTTGCTCTCTTCCTAGGAGGATCATCATCCTCAACAGTGTGAGCATGATGTATTGTTTTGGAGTTCCTCTTCTTCTTGGATCCATTCTTATTCATGGGATAGTTTCTAGCATAATGTCCTATTTCATCGCATGTATAACATTTGAGTTTGGATGGATCCCTTCTTTCAATGTTATTTTTATGATGAGAATGCTTACCTTGGTGATGATGATTTTCCCTTTTTTTTTTCTTGGAGTGTACTATGAGAGCTTGATCTTCACTTCCCATCTTTTCTTCTTGAGCTACTATCCGAGATTATTCTTGAGAACATTCTTCCCACAGTTTACTAAACTTGACTAACTTCTTTCAAGCACAGATTCCTTGGATGAAAGAATCCCATGACCTAGGGAGGCCATTTAAGGTTGTCATCACAATTTTTGGATTCTCCACTTCTTCATCTATTGCTTCAAGTTGTCCTTTGATGTGGGAGACCCTTGTGAATTATGATTGGATGGCCTCCTCATTATGAATATTTACATTCTTCAATTGGTTCCTTAGAGTCATCTTTCGATTGATGTTCTTTCCTTCAAACAACTTGGTTAGGGCATCAAACATGGCTTTAGGTGTCTTGAGGGGAGGACACCTGTGGTATGAGGTGATCCTTGATAGAATCAACAATGATCCTCTTTGCCATAACCAACTTCTTCTTATGTAACGCCTTGGCCTCATCTCCCTCTGGAACTGGCACCTCCTCATTGATATAGCAGTCCAACTCATTTTCTTCTAGGACCAGGGAGATCCTATAATTCTAGGATTGAAAGTTATTAGCTCCCTCAATATTTTCATCAATCTTGGTATGATGAGACATCTTAACTAAGAACCTCAAATGGAAATACAAAATATTTAGATTTTACCAGGTCAAGATGTCAAATCTGGATTTGGAGTTGAAATCCTGCAGTGTTGGTTCAGGAGTAGATTAGGGTTTTGCTTTTCTGGAGTTCTATCAAACCAAATGCTTTGAATTTGATCCTTAAATTTGATTTTCGGGAGGAGATCAATCCAAGCCTGGGCTCACTGAAAAATTCCACTTCTATGAAAATCCCTAATTTCCAGCAGCAGTGTTGCGTCCAAAACTGAAAAACCTTAGAATTGGATTCTGCTTCGACAAAAAGATGTGCCCTAGGGAGGAGAGTTATTCCACCCTAATTTTTCTGAAAATCTATGGAGAGAGATCCACAAAATAGGAAGCCCTAGTTCCCGCAGCTGCATAGTTTCTTCTTCTCAGGTTAGCTCTAATACCATGTTATATTTTTAGCATTAAGCTAGCATTACATTAGGATCTTTAATTGAGAGAAGAACAAGCACAACAATCAAACACAAGAGACAATGAACACAGTGTTGTTCCTCGGGGAAACCATAAATGGAGAAAACCCTGCAACTTCCTCAGAGATAAAATCAGCACCAAAGTGAAACCCAAAAATAGTAAGATGATCTCCCGACAACAGTAACCTCTTTATTCCTTGCCCTAGTGTCTTTCTCTTCCTCAACTATGCGCTACAATTGAGTGTGAGTGAGTGTGTGATAAATAGAGACGCTAGCTCTCTATTTATACTAATTCTTGATTTGACTAAACCCAACTAGGGCCAACTTCCCTAGGGGAGTCTAATAACCCTAGTGCCCCAGAACTGCGGGGACTTTAACCCTTAGACAATAGGAGAGTTAACCACCTTGACTTGACATGACTTGTTTCCATTATAGAAACTTCCCGATAGGAACATCAGGGCATGACATGACTCAAGTACATTACAAATACATCCCTAAATAAACACCGGGTTACAATACATAAGAAATACAAGTGAATACATTCTGAAGTTACAATTACATCAACAGGGAATACTTCCTAAGCAAGTAAACAGAACTATTCAAGCTTTCTAAAGCGTTGGGTAGGCTATGGGGGGGTGGCTATTCATATGTCAGGGTAAAGTGAAGAGGATTCTAGTCGACTAAAAGAAGATACCATCACCAGCAATGAAAATTCAACCTAAAAAGGAAATCGAATGAACAGTGACACACAAAGGTATGGCGGATGTACAGAAAGTAGAGAGAGAGAGAAGAGGATGAAAAGAAGGGAAGAAAGAAGAGAACGGGCTATAGAACTGCAAAGAGGAATGAATACTAGGGTGACAGATCAGAAAAGAAATCCACCAGAGTTGGGTCATGGCCAACAGGAAGAAGGTGTGGATGAAGAAGCATCACCCATGGAAGAAGACTTATGGATAGAGCAGCGTGAAGCTCTTCTAATAGAAGTTCCCCAAGAGATAAGACCTTTGTCTCCAACAAATTTGAGTACCAGGATACAAGCCATTGTTGAAGAGGACCTAAGACTAAGATCTGGTGAGTTTGGTATATGGATCTGACTAGACAACGAGGTAAATGATGATAATTATCTAGTGATCCATCGACCGGAGGAAGGAATCTGGGTCACACTTCAGGCGTACCCTTCCAACCGAAGTATCCATTTACTTTACCAGACACATGAAGGAGCACCCCTTACCAAATATAGCTTTGGAAAATACAGAACAGTTGGACATCGATAGGAGAAGTTGACCCGAATCGACAGCTTGTCAAATAAGAAACAACAAACAAAACGACCGATGGGAACGGAATTTTTGTCGACAATAGTTCTGCACAACGAAACACTCAAAACATCCCACTACCCCCACCACCACCCCCACCACCGCCACCTCCTGGAGGAGATAGTGACAGTGATTTCGACATGGGTCATGGATCAGCACATATCCCTCTATACAAGGGTGACGAAGATCCTAGACAACATTGGTTCGTTTGTGAGTCGATATGGGAGGAAAATCAATTTATAGCTGAAGATCGACAGATGGCACAGTTCACGGGTGACTTGAGGAAAAGAGCACTAATGTGGTACATGAAATTTACTGAGAGAACCCCTTAAGCATCTAAAGAAGAAATTAAAGCGAAATTCTTGTCCTTCTTTAAAACTTCATATGCAAAACATCTGGCAGCTAAAAAGTTGAAAAAAGCATCGCAAAAGCCAGCAGAGTGTGTGCGAGAGTATGAAAAATGTTGGAAAGACCTCCTCTACCAACTAGATTATGTAATTGATGAACAACTATTAATTTAGTGGTTCCTTGCAGGTATATCATAGAAAATTTGGTGGCACATAAGCTTGGAGATGTTCAAAATGTACGAGGATGCGCTTATCAAATCTCTGCAAGTGGAGATGGATGAAGATTTACCAACCTATCCCATAGATACTAGACTGGAAGAACAGCTAGAAATCATGCATAAATCATTAAAAGATCTAAACCTAAAGAAACAGGATGTCTGGTGCACAAAATGCTCAACGGCTGGACATGCCAAAGACAACTGTTGACAAGACATAAGTCAATAGGACGTTCGATTTGTTCAGACAAAGTGCTTCTATGAAATCTTCCAAGAACATGGAGAACACACAATGAAATATTTCCCGTATAACATGAAAAATGGTGAAGCATCTTGGTGTGCCATCTATGAAGTAAAAATTCACACCTCGGCCGACTGCCACTTAAACTTAAAGAACCGAAAAAACTACCAAGCAGTCTACCAGACAAATGCAGTTGTGCAGAACAACGATAAAAACTAGAGAATCAATGATCAAAATGAACCAAATAATCAAAGATGCGAAGGACGTCGATATGAGGGCCGGTTCGACAACTGTCATGGAGGATATGGAGGTCAAGGTCGATTCTTTGGGAATCACAACAATTTCCCACATCAGCCCATCCATTGTTTTACATGCTATAAACAAGGTCATCGATATGCAGACTTCCCATACAAGGACAGAACCGATTTAAAATTTTGTACTAGCTATGGAGTTGGTGATCACTCACTAGAGGATTTCCCTACTATGCTTGATAAAATCAATAAAAAGAAAAATGTTAATGTCTTGTCGTGTGTTCAAAAACATGATGTAATCAATACGAAGAATCTACATATAGTAACTCGATAAGGGACAAAAATTAGGAGTGATAATCCATGCATAAGAAAAATAAAATAAAATAACAATTATCCTAACCCAACTAAACAAAAACAATTGTATAAAGATGCAACAAATATATTTAAAGAATTTGCTAAACAAGAAGAAGTTGATGATAGTCAACAAAGCACAGTTAAATAATTAATACATTTAGTACAAGAGGATAACGTAGTATCTCAATTCATTGATTTATTTTATAATATGAAATGCAACAATAATACAGAAAAAACAAACAAAAAACATTTGTAGTTTAAACCAAAAGGACAAAAGTGATGCCGACCCACTTGTCGACCTAGAAATTGAAGGATACCATGTATGACAAGTTGTACTCAACTTCAGCTCACAAGTAAACATTATGACTCACGACACTTGGGAACAATTGGGTAGACCTCAACTATATGAGTCAGGAATATACCTCAAATTAGCTGACCAAGGTCTGATTGAACCTATTGGAGTTTGGAGAAATGTCGATACGACAATAAAAGGAATATCGACCAAAGTCGACTTTGAAATTATTGACCCTAAGGAAGGATCCAGTTCCTTCCCAGCTTTAGTAGGCCAACCTTGGGGAAGAAAAATGAAAGAATCGATATCTTTAGATAAAGAAAGGATAAAACTAAAAGCGAATGGATAGAAAGTCATAGTACCTATCCACCCATCCCAAGGCAAACCTTGGATACAGCCTATTGATGAGGAAGTCGACATCCGACAATTATATCAAATACAAAATAATGAAGACTACATAGAACCCAATGTCTATGGTGAACTTCACTTAGGCAATCAAGATTTAGTAGGATACAATTCTGATGTAGAATTATATGATTGGGAAGTTGAAAACTATGAGACACAAGAAAGAGGTTGCTGGACCATTCAAACAGTACAGAAGAAACCAATCCAACAATGTTTCTTAGTTTCCATCATCCCAAAAATAATTGAAAAGAAAAGAAGGGAATACCCTACCTTAAAACCAACAAATATAAGTATCAAACAAATCCCAAGATACAAAGAAAGAGAATCACCAATTATGCATATAGAACAAGTATCTAAAAACATTGGTGAACATGGCTGACTATAGAGCCTAGTAGAAACCTTCACAGGACAAGCTTCTAGATGGTGGGATACTCATCAATCAAGATTGTATACCTGGACAACAACTTCGACTTACTTTGTATAAAGATTTGGAGGAAAGAAGCTAACCAAACAAACCCAAATACCTATGTTCATCCAGGGATAGGACCCAGAAGAACACATAAAAACATACGAAAAAGAGTGGAAAATACTTGGGTATAAAGACGAACATACATGGCCACACCTGTTTCCATCGATGCTATCTGACTTACCAAACAAATGGTACAAAATGGAAGAAGCATGGGGTGAAACATTTCAATGGCATGAGCTTAGAGAGAACTTCATCAAAGACTTCAGCT
>LPNX011057240.1:517999-536612 GCA_001517045.1 Pseudotsuga menziesii
AGATGAATACAAAATGAGGACAAAGGGGCCTATTTATAATAATAATGAGGGTGAGAACCCCAAAAGTCCAAAACATAACCCTAGAAGATGAATCGTCATAAAGTTTGCGGCCCCAAGGTGGTAAGTTGAACAGTCAACTTCTCGGGGTCATAACTTTTGCATACGATCTCTGATTTGGGCATTCGATAGCTCGTTGGAAAGGTCTATCTAATATTTACAACTTTTTTTCAGCTAAATGCATGCCTATGGAAAGCATTAGGCCCCAAATCACCAAAAAACTTCGTTTAGGGCCTCAGAATGGCCCCGAAATTTTAGGACCCAAAAAACTGTAGAAAAATAACTAGGAAACTACCACAATGGACAATTGTTTTGAGCTAGTGGAATAGGTGGGTGGCCATCGATCTCCATCTGGATCAATCCTCCCTCCTTAGGAAGTAATGGTCTCCATTGTGTCGAATCCCGTATCATATCTCGAACTGTGTGTTGAGTTGATCTCCTGGTGCGACATTTGCTAAAGTGAAGAGGCTTCCTTTCTTTGACATCTCAAGAAGGCTGTAATTGTTGTATGGATGATTTGTTTCTATATGAGCACCTTGAATGCATGTCCTTTCATCGTAGAGGTACTCGGATAGATGAGGAAACAATGGCTCTGTCTTCTTCTTGTGTCTGATGAGCAGAGACATCCTATGCAAGGGGTGTGGAGGTCTTTGTGATCTTATGTTCTCCTTTAGACGGAATTGTGAAGAGGAATAATTTTCTGATGTGGGAGCTTATCTTCCTACCTTGCGAGACTTTGTTAGGTGCAACAGTCTTTGGTATTCGATAGAGTTTTCCTCCCAAAGTAAGAATGACACTGCGAGGCCGTGACTCATATACAACATGACGCTTCCACATATATGGTTGTCCTAAAAGAACATCACATACTTCAAGTGGGGCCACATCACATAGTACCTTGTCTTTGAAAGGCTTGATTCCATATGGTAGGAGGCATTGCTGAGTAATGCGGATACCTCGTCCTTGGCTTAGCCAACTGATGCTGTAAGGTTGTGGGTGTGGTGTTGTCGGAAGCTCCAATCTCTTGATGACTTCTGCTAAGATCAAGTTCTTTTGGCTGTTATTGTCAACAAGAAAATGTAGAGGCATTCCCTTCACCCACATCTGTGAGTGGAATAGGTGCTCCTCTAGTTGAATTTGTGTGGTAGCAATAGTGGCAGTGGGGTCTACATCAATGATCTACCTCCCATTGTATTCGGCTATGGCATTGGGTTCAGAATCAAAATCAGGATCTGATTCTGAAGATTTGATCTCGGCCACTAATGATTGCTTTGAGCGACATTCATTAGTGTTGTGCCAAGGGATTTTATGAAATTCGCACCACTTACCGGTGTCGTTCTTTATCTTTCCATCTCCTTTCTTTGCTTGTGGTAAGGACTAGTTTTCCTTTCCTTGTCCTGTGTTTTGCGGGCTAGGGTTTCCCTTGCCTTGCTTCTGCAGTGGGTGCGCAGGTCCAGAGTCTCGATTTTTCTTTTGTCGAAATTTCTCCTCAATTTTGAAAACATACCGATAGGTAGATCCAAGTGAAGAGATGTAGAGGAAGTCCATCTCAGTTCAGATGTACCGATGTAGACCACTATGATATTTCAGAATCGGGTGTCACTCGGAGTCCTTGATACTCAGCTTTGTACGCAAGGTATAAAATTTGTTGGTGTACTCTGACACCGTCTGGTCCCTTTCTTGATGTATAACGACTGTGTTGGCTTGGCTGTGATTTGTGTATCCCTGGCTATGTGTAAGCCTGCTTGTTCCTTATTCGTTTCTGCAATCATAATTACTGTTAATGAATTATAATGAACATGTTGAATGAATGAATTTATGTTTGCTTCCGCTATGTATGTGAATGATTATGCATCTTGGCATGCTTTATGTTCAAGCAATTCAGTTTTATATATGTCCATTTTCATGGGGTGGTTTTCCCGGATGGTTAATGGAATGGTAGCATCCTCTTTACCGGTCGGAGGGTCAGGGATGTTATAGAAAATTTAGTCAAAACTACAAAACATAATAACCAGTGCTTCGATAATCGACATCAAACCCATCAACATACCACCATCGACCTCTCACAGGATCGACAATGACCAACGACCTCGAAAATCAAATCATGCCTTCATGACTACGGTCATAAGGAGTGCCAAAATAAAATCACCATTAACGCAAACTCCAAAGACCATGCTGGACCATCACTTCCACCATTAATATATCCATTGATAGAAACATTACCCAATCCACCTATAAATATCGGCCCAGATAAAGATCATTTACCGTATTTTGAAGAGATAGAGAAATTCAGCAGTCAGAAAATTGAGAACCGAGAACCTGTAAGAAAAGTTGACCAAGAGACCAACGAGATGGCACTGAAGCAAACTAGAGCTGCAGTTGCAAAAACAAAGGAACTACAATCAGCAAAAACCCCATTGATGAGAAGGTTAAGAAACATCAAGAACACCAGGGTACAAGAAACATCATGGGCAAAAACATGGGATGAAATCAAGGAATGGGCCTATGTCGACAAGAAACCAACACAAGCAGCAGAGAAGATAAAACACAACATTAGAGGAAATTTGGGGTCTAAAATGGGCCTTATAAGAAAACGTGCCAAAAGAAGTTTTTGTGAGTTGGAATTCAAGAACCAATAGAATTTCAATAAAATAAGTCAACCATAATGGTTGAATTGACATATTTGTCATTAAAAAAAACTACTTTTTTTGTTCGTATTTTCGACATATCTCATTGTGTTTTTACTCAAATTTCGATCGGGAGAGCTCGTTGGATGCGGAATTTGATTTTGCATCCAACGAGCTCTCTCGATCGAAATTTGAGTAAAAACAGAGAGAGATATGTCGAAAATACGAACACAAAAAGTAGTTTTTTTCTTTCTTCCTCCAAAATTAATCAATATTATTTTATTATTTTAACTATTATTTTATTATTTTCATTAGGAGGCCCATTTTAGACCCCAAAATTCCTCTAATGATCCATTATCAACTACATGAACTCACCATTCATGGCAAGTTTTGGAGGAACGAAAGAAACAGCGGTAAAATTCATTATCAGTCGATACCACAACAGAAAATTTTACTTCGAGAGTTGAAATCTCTGGTGAAGTCATATACAAGCTGACTGGTGTTTGAAACCAAGGCGACCCAGTCTCTATCGGAATAAAAGAAGGACTGGTAGAATGATTAACTAGAACACCATCATGAAAAAAATTCAAAAGGGCTAATGATTAGTCAAATACAATCCCAGACGCCACAAATTGTGGCCAAAATAATAGCAACAGGTCTCACCCTATAGGTCGAGGGAGTGACCTGAAGCTGGATATGTTAGAAGTGATAGACACAATAGAAGAAATAGGAAAAGTGTGCATATGGGCTCAGTATGTCATCGACATGCTCAAAACTATCTGTGAGAAATGCTAAGAGTCATCCGGGATCATAAGGTTCCCATCTTTGATAATATGGATAGTGATGTACCACTTGTGCCCAGTCAGGGACAAGCATTTCCAAGAACCAACAAAATTCCACATGTGGAGTTTCAAGACATTTACGCAGACTGGAACATTGAAAGAATTAGCAAATGGGAAAGTACTGTTGGAAAACTGATTCCAAAACTTGAAAATCCAGACAACGAGATGGAGCGTGCCTCAGAACATCCAACGAAGTCCACCGAAAACAACACACATCCAACCAGAACTCGACCACACTATAGTCTAGTATATGCAGGGATAAAAAGAAAAAGAAAAACATCTCGACTATTACCCAACGACCAATAAGATCTTCCAAGAGTTAGCTCAACAATCTGACACAAAGTTATCCATACCAGCAAAGGCTAAGAAAGTAAACCTAGCAATTGAAGAACCACTGACAGACCAAGAGAAGGAAGAGGACTATGAAATCTGAATACATAAAATCACCTTCATGTCATAGGAAACACCAGCAGAGGATACCAACAGGATACAATTAACAATCATACCACCAACGACCCTAAGGGGAAGTACACCGACATAGCAGCAGGTAACCAAACCAGCTGAGAAAAGTATCAGTCCGACCAACCAACAGGAGGGAGGAGAAGGACTAGAGGAAGACATTGAATTCAACAACCTAGAATATGCTATAACCAAAGACAAAATCATAAAATTGGCAAAGGAAATAGCAGCCATAAGAAAAAAGGAAACTCAGGCAAAAGGGAAGGGGAAGCGCAAGCTCATCCTCTCAGAATCAGAAGATGAAGATGAACTAGTGGCTATGGTTTTCAACATTATAGAAGACGCTGTAGCGAACAAATTTGTGTTCAAGACGTAGTTCAGGCACTTTGTTAAGTTAGGATCATAGCAAGGTCGACCGAAAAAGGTAAAAAGCACAAACATGTCAACGGATGAAAATATTGTTGATTTAGTTTCTACACCTCCACCCCCATCTCCAACCTAGATTACATAGGAATACATCACACTGTTACCCACCATAAACCTAGTTGACATTTGAAAAAATTCCATGCCAAAAACCTTAAAAGAGAGGTTCAACCAAGACGGTGATTTCCAGGCATACATTGAAAAATTTCCTGAACTACTCACCTCTGTCCAGAGGATCACCACCAAATTTCCATTGATTTAATCTAGTGGATCAAGGCAGCTCTTCCCCCAACAACCTGGAAAAATACCCCAGAAACCAAAATCTGTGGGAATTATCAAGTCAACATTCTTAAGGAACCCTGACAAGACATCTCAAGTTGTTGCAAGTCGAACTTCATCCTTTATCCCTGTCGACATCCCACACCCTCCATTAGCCAATGATCCAACAAGAAATGTGGAGGAAGAGAACCTGGAAGAAATCAACCAGGTGATCGAAAACCTATTCTTTGATGACCCAGAGGATTCACCACCACCAGTCGAGGACTCGACACCAACCGACAATATCCCCACTATGTTAACACTCCATTTTTAACAGTTGATTCGAGGGCTTGATAGAGGTTCGGTAAGGGTCCCAGCCCCTCAAATCTCATCCTTCAACAAGGAAAGCGGTAGGTGTATTGTAGCATTGGGCACGATCCCTATTCAAGGGCTGTGAGTGATCGAAGGAGGATACACAGTTCTGAACCACTTCACACGAGAAAATATGCGTGATCAAAGTTTCTGTTTCGGATTGTGAAACATGTTAAATACTGGTGGCTTTTGACGATTGAGATAAAGCCTAGGGAAGATCTACGACCTACAATAATTTCGCACTCCATACTTGTGTGGATAAAGCCACAATCTCAAATCACAAAAAGGGGTAGAAGTCGCAAAGATCAACGGCCGCGATGAAGAAGAGGATAGATCTACGGCTATGGTTCATTTCGCAAGGCAAACTAGCATATATGAATATCTGAGTTCCCCATTGTGAAAAATGGTAGGGCCCACTCTAATCGATGGTTGCAGGAAGGGTCGATCTCGATCAAAAAATGGTAGGGCCCACTCCCTTCAAGGGGAGCCATCCCGGTGAGGTGGCTTTTGTGTGAGATGGCCTACGGAAGGGAGGAAGGTAACCGGCAGATCCGCTACTCACACGAGGCAGAGCCTACACAACGTGGGATCATCCATTTCATGAAGTATGTATCATGGATCTACTGTACCAAATGGCATCCACAACTACTCCCCGCAACAGACAGTAGGGTGCCATAGTCGATGAATCCAAATCACTAGATCCTCAGCAAGTAAAGGATCGCCCTGCTCGCATCTTTTCACAAGTTGATATTAGATACACTTAATGACAGAATGTGCAAGAATGTTGACCATCATGTGTGAAGATCAATCCTGAAAGCTCTATAAATACCACCTTCAGTTCAACAAGAGTGAACTAACATATCTCCAGAGGCCGAGTTCTACTTCTCCACAAAATTTGCAGAGGTCTGATAGAGTTTGATGATGAATATTTGGTTTGAAAAGCCTATCGGTCTAGGGGTGTTGATGGTTGGTGAGAAGGTTCCATGCTCACTCATCGCCTTGGTATTTGCATGCCAATGGTGACACCAGCATCGAGGCCTAGACGTGATACCCGCATCTCCGAAGATGCAAGACTGGGAC
Source organism: Pseudotsuga menziesii (assembly GCA_001517045.1). Classification (NCBI taxonomy): domain Eukaryota; kingdom Viridiplantae; phylum Streptophyta; class Pinopsida; order Pinales; family Pinaceae; genus Pseudotsuga; species Pseudotsuga menziesii. Next base: position 524,115 of record LPNX011057240.1, read on the forward strand.
ACTTACACCCCGTAGGTGTTTTTCCAGGAACCCCTGATACCATCATGCCCACAAAAGCCTTCGTAGAAAGGAACAAGCATTGGTCATTCTCAGTGTAAATATTCGTTCAAATGAGAGCGTCAGGGGTTTAAAGCCCTAATAGCCCTGTTTGTGAAGTCCACTTTCCAAGGGTGATGGGGCCGGTGTATATCTTCTACACCTTATTTCCTATAGGAGAATTCACCTCACTAGAGGTGAGGAGTATAAGAATGATGAGCCACCCCGAAAGTCTATATCAGCCAGAAGCAATGCGGCACTTCTTCCAGAGCCCATGTATAACAATGTTACCTGATAGGGAAGGAGGTGGTGGATGTGACTATACTGGAGAAGGATGCAAAATACCTCACTAGTGTGTGCCCATGCAGAAAGATGCATTTGAATGCGGTGGAAGCACACACCTCAAAATATAGAAGCAGGCATCATACTCATCATCCGTCGTGGCGGTCGAACGTGTCGAACTGTTAGTCGGGCCGAATAAAGCCACTAGCGCCATAATGTTTGTTTCTATTTGTAAAACGTGGTGATAGTCCACTCTTTACACTATTAGTGCCTAATGGCGACTTGTAACAGCTTTTTATTCGGTAGTCTTAGCAATAGGATTGTATAAAAACACTTCCGATAGAGGGAGAAAGGAGTTAGTGACACAACTACATTTCGACCAAAAATCTGACGGCCGTATTGTCGGATTTTCGACACCTCCCTATCGCATGTACGACACTATGATTTTTTTTAAGCGTCGGTGGATTGTCGTCAGTTATCCAACATCTTTCCAATCCATCGGTTAAGTGACAGCGCAGTTTACCGCTGGTTAAATGTAAATCGTCGGTTATCCAACATCTAATTCATATTAAACTTTAAATAAACTCGTTTCTTAATCAACGGATTATGAAAACTGTTGCGTCGGTTAAGCGACGGTGGATAATTTTTTTTTTTAAAACTACACTTACAGGCCGTCGGTTCACCAAATAAACCCGTCACTTAACCGACGGATTATAAAAACTCAAGGATTGGTTAAGCGACGGTATTGAATTTTTTATAAAAAAAAATCGCCTATAGTCCGTCGCTTAACCGACGGCTATAAGTGTTTTAAAAAAAAATATACAAACGCCAGATTACTGGAGACACACCTTGATGTTTGTATAGATTGTGAAATTACTACAATAAAGTGAATGTTGCTAACAGGACATGTCGTGAAAGCTATTTCCAGTCAATCAAAATTATATCTTGAAAAACAATCAAATGCAATGGCCAAACGTATGTGAATAAACACTTCAATGACATAGGAAACTTCCAAGTTACTTTTGTTTTTGCAAAGTGAAAATGATTTCACACTAATGTCAAGAAAACTATTTCCAGCCCAAGCAAATTGTAAAGTAACAGCAGCAATAGTACCTTTCAGTCAAGAAATGATGGTGTCCATATGCTTATATTTTTGACAAAGAGATTATAAGAAAGTTCCAATTTCCTTCCTAAATTCCTCAAAGTAAAAATGTTTGTGAAATTACTGTTAGAACAACTTGGTTATTGGTTGGGCATGACAGTCCTCTTTGGCAAGTTTTATGACGGGTTCAAGGCTTCTTTAGCTCCAAACAACAGTGACGGGTTCAAGGCTACTTTCTTCTTGCAGCTATCAAGTTGTCATTTGTATGCTTGCATGTATTTAATATCACCTGAAGGGCGTTTGGTGAGTACTTAAGACCTATACGGTAATGATTTGGCATTTGTCAATCTCTTTAGCTTGTCATTCAACATCGTATCATTTTGTATCTTCTTTTCGACATGATTTATTTCTATATTGAAGAATAATAGCAAACCATAATGATACATTACTACATAATGTTACATCTTGACACACAGGAAGACTTATGTCACAGGCTCTGTTAGTTTGCTTGAAACTACTCCTTCCTGTCTTATGCATACAATTTGTTGCATCTATCATTTCTATTGCTCAGCAGCATTCTAATTCCTTGTGGAGTACTATGGAGTATGTACAATGCCCAGCACATATAGGATTATATAGACATTAATGATTATAATTTTAAAATTTAGACTGTTATCTTCTCTAAACCTTGGGCTGCTTGAAACATATTGATTTGACTATAAATTTTATGGATAGAGAAGATTTTGTCTGTAGGATATATACATGCCTAGACCAACACACTTTGCATTCACACAATAAGACTGATGAACAACTAATATTGGTGCAATGGCAGTTGGGCACATATTCAAGACTCTTCTTAAGGGAACCGCTTTAGGGAAAACCCTGTTTATCTATAGACTTGTCATTTGCTATGCAGCTGAATGTTTTAAAGTGGCAAAGTGTCAAGTGTTTTCGTGATGTGTTTATGGACTCTTCTAAAAGCAATCACAGCTGAAAAAATATGTTCTTTATAATCCAATTCAGTTTTGTTTGTGAATTTCTGAATAGTTGCTTTGCATTTCATGTTATAGTAGTATCTTGCCTTGGTGACAATGGAAAGGGAACATAGACAACACTCAAGATTTTGATAAAAACGTTTCCCAACCTTCACTTGCATTAGAAAGCAAATAGAAGGTTTATTGTGAACTAATTTGTGCAGAATATGTGAGTTGCAGTGTTCAGGGATGTGTTGATGCTGTCTCTATGATTTTGCAGATTAAGCCGAGGGGCTTATTGTCTTATATTCAACAAGCACAACAAGGATATTGGGGTGTCCTACAAGGATGAATGCAATCATTGTCATCCTCTGTGCACAACCTACCCACTCAGCACCCACATGATGCTGCAGATGAGAGTCAGCAGCCAGCTGAAGCATCTGGTCTAGGACGGAGTTGGGTACAAAGCATGTTCAGTAGAGATCCAACTACCCATAGAGTGCCTTCTGCTCGTGCATGAAGAGGAGCATCTGATAGTGGTATTCTAGGTTTGTTTTGCTCTTTTGAGATTCATTATTATTCATTGTTAAATAAAATGTATTTTATGCTATCAGCAAAGGCAGAACGTAATAATTCTTCATTAGATTCTTTGCCACTGACAAACTAATGTGCAGCAAATCATAGTTACAACAATAATCAAGCTCTCTTTGGTGTCATGATGGCAGCTGCCAATGACAACATTCAGAATGTTGTACCACCACCAAAAATAGAGATACCCACTGTTGGGCCAAAAAGAGGCTATTCAGGTGTGCGTATACTTAGGGGTCATAAGGGCTCTATTACTGCTCTCCATGCAGTGACAAGACGTGATGTATGGGATCTCACGAGTGATCAAGAGGATGCTGGATATTTCATTAGTGGGAGTGCTGATTGCACAGTAAGTTTTGTTCCTGTCTTGATTGTAATGTGAATGCCATGTTTGCTTTTTATTTGAATTTCAATTCTAGGGCTATGTATTGGGAGAGTTTGGAATGGACATCAAGTTGCATTTCGGTCCTTGTTCGAAAAAAAATTTGGTGAAAAAATTGGAGGCACATGTTGATAATGAAACGATATCTCTCATGTTTTTTTTTTTTAGACTATAACAGGGGGAAGTTTGATTAAGAGCCAGTGAATAAGCCACCGGGTGTTGATTACATTAAACCAAGGGCATGGACTCATGAGAAGAATGGAGACTCATGAGGCCTTTCGAGAACTGAGGTAGACAAAGCAGCAAGCTTAAGGAAGAAAATTGTAGAAACTGAACTGGAAGAACAAAACATGAAGCTAACAAGATAACAAGAGGAAGAGGGAAGGTAGAACTAATTAAACTTCTCCAGAATCTTTTTTACTGCTGATTCCAAAGCAGTGATTCGATTGCCGAAGTTGCTAGTGGTGTTGGCCGCATCTTTGAACTCAGTGAAGAACACATCTTTGTAGTAGTTCAGCTCGCCTTTGGAATCTTTGAGGTCCTTCTTGAGTGTGCTCAGTTCATTGGCGAAGGCTTTCCACTGGTTGTGGCCTTTATCTTCATGGGAATCTGTCTTTAACTTGAGGGCGTCCAAAGACTGCTAGATGTCAGCCAGACGCTCCTCCACAGTCTGCACATTAGAAGAAGATCCTACAGAATCCATGGGGTCGCACTGAAGGCCACGAGGATCTAGACGGCTGCGAGAGTATGTGCAAGGAGGCGATCTGCAAGCTTCAGCGAAATTGGAGCTTTAGTGAATTGAACAGAGGGCAGTGCGTCTAGTATGCTGGGAGGCCCGATAATATAGCTTGAGGGATCACGGGCACGTAAGGATAAGGCGGTGGATCGGATCTCCAAGGCACTTGATGGAGTATCTTGACCGTAGCTGAGAAGATCAATACCAAATCAAGAAAGCATCTCTCTCAGGACCTCAAGATTGTCTACAGATTGGAGCTCTGACAACATTGAATTAAGGGATAATGCAAATGGATTCTCTGCCACTAACTGCCAGCACATTTTTGTCCAACGAGGTTTCCCTGTTGGCCTCCAGGTCAGCCTTGCCATTGAGACCTCGAAGGATATGAAAGAAGCTAATAACATGGAATTTAGCGGCTATCAGGAGGATTTTTTGGATTATAGCGGATAAGAAGATATTGGACGGCATATTTTTTGTTATCAAGGATTGGAGGATTAGCTTGGAATCCCCAAACACCACCAGTGATTTTAAATTCCGCTCTTGGGCAAGTTTGAGGCCTTACCAGAGTGCCAGCGCCTCGGCCATGTTGTTGGACATTGTGCCTAGCCCCCAAGCATAGTTGGCTGGGATGGAGTTCTCATTCAATAGGAGGATCCCTCCTCCTCCCGCTCGACCTGGATTGCCTTTGGAGGCTCCGTCAAAAAACAGCGTGTTTTCTTTTAGAGAGGATCTCCACTTTAGGAAATCATTTTCTTCGAGCCGGATTTCCCAGTTAGCCTTTTTTTCTATGGGAGTGTTGGGCGTGGGATCCGGGTACTGAAATTGGGACATCCATGTTCTTTCTTGGGGATCTAAATCTCTGTAGTTCTTTAGATTTCTCTTGGCTGTCGCTAACTCCCCCAGGAGGGCTTTGCAATTGATTGCAATCTTGATGCTAGAATTTTTTTCATCCCTGAAGATGCGGCTATTGCGCTCCAGCCAGATCTTCCAGCAGATAGCTTTAGGGGCCCATATCCAAATAGATTTGTGAAGGTCTTTTTTGTGAAGGTCAAAGGGAGAGCTAGAGGCCCAAGTGGCAAACAGGTCAGGGATGTTGTGGGGAACAACAAGGTCTTCTAAATTTAGGAGGAGGACCTCCGAGCAAAATTCTTGGGAGAAGGGGTAGTTTAAAAGGAGGTGGTCCATTGTCTCTTCTTCTGAGCAGCATAGGGGACATCTGGAAGGACCCTCCATGCCTCTGATTTTTAAATTATCCCCAGTCAATATACTTTTATGGGAAGCAGTCCAACAGAAGAAGTCTATTTTTGGCATGAACGGGTAGTTCCAAATGAAATTCCATCTAGTTGGATTCTGGGCGACGTGTGGCGAAGATAGGAAGACTTTGTAACCTTCACTGGCTAAGTATTTACATGAATGCTGGCCCCACCCTCTTTTGTTTGGAGTGTTCTTTGTAGCTGGCGCTTTCCCTTCGAGGAGTTGCATTAGGCTATCTTTTTCTGCATTTAACCTGTTGGGGAGATTGTCAAAGTGCCAGGCCTTCCAAATGTTTTCTTCGTCTTCTTCCCAGCTAGAGAGGTCCCAAAGGGTATTTAAGTTATTGTTTTGGGCCCAGTCCATAATTTTTTTTATACCTGGGTTTTGATTTAGAGGTTGATCTCCCATGATGGCGTCCTCCCACAGATTTATTTTCTTTCCATTTTCGGGAATCCAAAAGAGATTTGGTTGGAAGAGTGGCAGGGCTTTCAGACAAAGCTTGTAGATTGGGGAGCCTGAATTTCGAGGGATTGGCTTATCCAGGCATCGCAACCTCTCATCGTTGAAGTATTTCCTTCTTAGGACTTTGCTGCACCAACTTTCTTTTCCTGCAATCAGGTTCCACAAAGTTTTGGCCCCCATGGCCAGATTTTGTTTTGCCAGGTCCCTCACCTGAAGGCCTCCTTCTTTATATGGATTTTGAATTTTGTTCCAACTTACCAGGTGGATTCAGTGGAGGTTCCCTTTGCCTCCTTCCCACAGAAACGTTTTTATCAGAGACTCCATTTTTTTCAGGATAGAAACTGGTGCAAGTAGAATAGAATTTTGGTATATAGGAATGCTCATGAGCACTGATTTTAACAGAATTGTTTTGCCTGCTGGATTTAACTAGTTGGCACCCTAGTTTTGAATTTTCCTTTTAATTTTATCAATTATTGGAGTCCAGTGGATTGCTTTCAAACCTTTCTTGAAGATTGGAGTTCCTAGGTAAGTGAAAGAGTCCCAAACGTGAACAACTTCCATGCCCAGCAGTCTGGCTATATCCCCTAGATCTTTTCCTGAATAGTTCCAGCTATAAACCTTGCTTTTTTGAGGGTTGATTCTGCTTCCTGAGATATGACTGTAGAGATCAAGCTCTTTTTTGAATTGTTTAGCCATGAAGACGCTAGCTCCACCTAGCAGGATCGTTTCGTCCGCAAACTGGGCGTGATTTATATTTTTTACCCTTAGTGCTAGCCTGAGGCCGGGGAGAATATTTTCTTGATTTCTGAAGGTTAACTGGAAGCTTAGAACAGATGCCTGAATTGCATAGAGGAGGGGCGATAAGGGGCAGCCTTGCCGGAGCCCTCTGGACGCTTGGAAAAATTCAGTGGAACTGCCATTAACTAGGGGGGCTATCCAAGGAGAACTGACACAGCCTTGCACCCAGTTGATAAAGTGAGTGGAGAACCCCATTTTTTTCATGACTAGAAAGAGGAAGTCGTGTCTTACCCTGTCGAAGGCGTTGGCCAAATCCAGTTTTATCACCATTCCTTCTTCTTTGTTTTGGTACCTTGTATGAATGGCCTCTTGAACAAGGAGAATATTGTCTTGGATCTTCCGTCCTTTTATGAACCCTCCTTGGTTATCCGGGATGACTCTGGGGAGGATTTTTTTGAGTCTATTGGCAATAATTTTGGTTATAATCTTGTAGCTGAGATTGCAGAGGGAGATGGGCCGGAATCTGAAGAAGGAAGTGGCCCCCTTTTCTTTCGGGATTAGAGTGAGAAAGGAAGAGTTGGTGCTTCCTCCTATCTTACAGGTGGCTTGGGAGTGCCTTACCATCCTTAGCAGGTCTAGTTTAATTATGTCCCAGCAGCTAGTGTAGAAGATGGCTGAGAAACCGTCCGGGCCAGGGGCATTGTCAGGCTTCATTCGGAAAAGGGCTCTTTTTAGTTCTTTTAAAGAGATGGGTGTTGTGAGGAGGAGATTATCATCCTCTTGAATTATGGGCAGGATGAGGTCCAAAGGGTGATCCATGGGGTTTAAAGGGATGTCATTAGGAGCAGAAAAAAAGTCTTTGAAGGTGAGAAAGGCTGCTTTCTTTATTTCTTCAGGGTCTTTTATCAGAGAACCTTGAAAGTTTATTTCAGTGACAGCTTTGTAGCCTTTGCGGGCTTTGGCTTTTTTATGGAAATAATTTGTGTTTTTATCCCCAATCTTTAGCCATAAGCTTCTGGACTTCTGACGCCAGAATTCTTCTTCTACCCTGCAGGCTTTGAAATATGCCTTTTGGAGCTCAGTTTCTTTGGAGAGGGTCGAGCTGGAGATGGGAACAGAGTCCATCGCATGCTGATGACTTTCGAGGGATTTTTGGGCTGAGATTCGGATGGAGGTGGGGGTGGATAAGAGTTTAGCCCAACTCTTTAGCACTGCTTTGAGTCTTTTTATTTTTTGTTCCCAGGTGAAGGAGGGGGACCCTGGCATCGGTAAAGACCAGGAGTTCGCTACTACTTGCTGGAAGTTATCCTGGAGCAACCAAAGAGGACTGAAGCGGAAGGGGATGGGGCCCAAAGGAGCATCTGAGAAGATATATAGCTGGATCGGCCTGTGGTCTGAGGTGCTGTTGGGGAGGATTTTGGAAATGGCCAACAAACCAGAGGAGAGGAAGTCCGAATGGATGAGGAATCTGTCAAGACGAGCTGCTATGTGACTAGGACCCAGTCTCTTGTTAGACCAGGTAAACTTCCCTGAAGGAGGATTTACATCCATCAGATCCCAATGGAGGATAATGTCCTCTACCCATTCTCTAGCTTGGTCCCTTACTATGGAGCCCCCTTTCTTCTCTTCAGTGGAAAGCGTGACGTTGAGATCGCTGTTTCTAGGGCTGTCCTGGCTAAGAAATAGATCAAGGGAGTCCCAGCAGCTACGTTTTTCAGGAAAAAGGTTAGGAACGTATAAATTAAAGACACTTACTTGTTGTCCAGAGTCGCGATGGAGCAGATTTGTGAAGATCCTGTGATCGCTGCATTCTTCCTTGATCAGTTCAAACTTTGTAGAATCCCAGAATGTGGCTATACCTCCAGAGGCGCCTTTGGAGCTTATTTCTATCCTAGGTCCTTTCTTCCAGAGGGCGTGACCTACTTGATAGAGGATTGAATCCTCCATTTTTGTCTCCTGGATTAACAGAATGTCCGGCTTATTTATTATGATGATGTCTTTCAGGGCTTCTTCTTTTTGGTTTGAGCCTAAACCTCTGCAGTTCCAGGAGATGTATCACATTTAGAGTTTTTTGGAAGGGGAGATCCCCTTGGAAGGTTGGCCTTGCTTAGATCTGGTGCCGATCATGTGTGGCAACGTTTTCTGAGATCCTTTGGCTACATCTCTGAATGAATTCTCTTCACGGTGCTTTTTTTTGGATTTTCTTCCCCTGCTGGTCTTGAACGGCGTTGCATGTGGGCTGCTGGATTCCGAGGCGTATTCATCTGAGAAACCCCCTTGATCTGAGTCTATGTTGGATGGATCCTCCTCTTGGCTGGCGATCTTTGAGATTTCTCCCATGGGGATGTGGGGGGGAATAATCTCAGTTAAGACTGGTGTTAGATCTGGGCTTGAATGCATTGGTACTTCACCGGGTCTGATGGGGTCTGCCGATTTAGATCTGGCCTCATTTCTTCTTTCTGCACTTGTTTCTTCATTTGCCGAGGTTTGTATGATGGCGTTCTCCTAAGAGAGGTTTGGTGGGGGGTTTCTTCCTTCTGTAGTGTCCTCCATCCTGCTTGGGACTTGTGGATCGGATCCTTGTCTTTTTTCTTGGGTTTTCGGGGCTGTTTTTGCTTTTTTGGGCCTTTTCCATCCTTCTGTATCATTTCCTTGCTGATTTTTGGGGCAATTTATTTGGAAGATGCCATGCTCATGGCAGAGTCTGCATTTGAAGAGAAGTTGTTCGTAGTCCAGCTGTTGATAGTGGTGCCAATCACCCACCGAGATCTTGATCGCTTCTGGTAGCCCGACCTCAAGATTCACCTCAATGCAGATTCTGGCACAAGAGTATTGACCCTTGGGATCTGCTTTATCAATGTATCGACCAAGCCCATTCCCTATTTTTTCCAGAGATTCTGAGTTCCAGCAGTGCACTAGTAAGTTAGGGAGACGGACCCAGACAGGGACCTCCTTGGGGGCATCGAGATTCGGGTCGAAATCCGGGGTCCAGCGATTGAGGTACAGACCTTGAGAGCCCATGAAGTAGGGGCCATTTCTGAAGACGAGGTCTCGATCATCCTTGGAGATGAATTCAAAAATATAGAAGCCTCTGCCCACCGGATAGCAAGTGATGCTTTGCTTTAATTGGGGCCTCCAGTTTCTTTGTATCCAGTCATCCGTTGTTCTTATGGAGGGCCACAGACCCATGAACTGCCCGACCAACCCACGATCTGCTAGAGCCAGGGAAATCTTGATGGGTTTTTTTTTTGGCAGGATGATTTCAGGTATTGCCTCCAGTTTCTTGATGAATTTCGGGATCGGAGGGGCTGACGTCTTCTTCCCGGTAGCCGTAACTAGCCTCTTGAAGGCCTCTTCATCAGAGAGAGGGATGGAGGGAGGGGGATTCCCTCCCCCAGGCGCAGCCATGGAGGCCGCAGATTAGAGCACACGATGCCCAAGCAGCTCACGCAGAAGCCCTAAGAGCGCGTGCAGCCAAAAAAAAAGGGGGGGTTGTTTACTTTTTGACGATATCTCTCATGTTATCATTCATTGTGTAGTAATAATTTGGGCAATTGTGGGTAATTAAGTTATTTTGCTTAATTTTTATTTCCATGTAATAAATGTGTAGCATGAGGCATTTAGTCAAGTTTCCCTTGAAGTTATTTCAACCAAAAGTCACAATGTGACATTGATCATCAAATGGTTACACATATTTTCCAGTTTTCCAAGGAAAGTTTCATATCTATACATTGTAAAAACTGCATTATTGGAAAATAATTGGAGTCACTACTAGTTGGTTTTCTGTGGATCCCTGTATCTACAGTTGGCACAAATGAACGGTTTAAAAGAGATTGCATTTCACTGTCATGGCTATCAGAGATTTTAAATTTTGTGCATAATCAAAATACAACATTGTTGCATTTCACTGTCTTTGCAACAACAATGATTTTCATCTGACCCCAAGACCCTGAAATGTCCCACTTGGCTATGAGCTAACCTTTCTCTGATATTATGCTCACTAACTTGGTTCAGTACTTTCTACAAGTACTTTGGATGTTAATTATATACCCACTGTTTGAAACTCAACTGAATCCATGACTGTTGGTGCACTAATAAGTGTGTATGGTTTTCTTTTTCATGATTTATTTGGGCTCATTTAATCACAGCATTTATCAGTTATCTCACATTCCATTCACATCATTGTATTAAACAAACATAACATAGAAAAATGGTGAGAAAATTAATTCAAAATAATAGACGGATGATATTTATAATGAGAAGCACAAATACATGCCTGGAAAAGATTATTAGATGTTCTGAGTCCTGGAAATTTCCCATCCAATTAATTTCTTGTTGTAGCAGTCACTCCACATAATACTGATAATGCCCAGAATGTATATGTTGCCCAGATTAACACCAATAATTGCAATACTGGTAATTCTTAGTCACTCCACATTTATTACTGGAGCTTTCTCAAGCTCCAAACAATAGTGAAAAGGAACAAGTAGACTCAAATGTCCCAAAGAGAAGAAAAAAATCACACACTATCCAGTACACATGGGACACAGCTGTAGTTACATCTACATATTATATTTTGCTAGCAAGTGCATTTCAAAGAAAATTCTCAACAAAATTCTTTTGACATAAGTTTCAGCACATTGAAATGAGCAAAAAGAGAGAAAACAGAGGCATTATCGAAGAAAACAGAGGCGTTATCGAATGAAAAACATAAGAGCTCACCTGCACAATTGCAATATGCAAAATGCGGCCTCGAAGACCAACTGCAATTGAAGCAACTACCATAACTGCCGGTCTAGTAAGGAATCGAAGAACCATTCCAAATATTGCGTTTGATTTCCCACATGCTATAAGTCTTATTTGAAGAGCCATGAATAAGCCTGTCATCCAAAAATTTCTATGAATCATTTGCAATAAGCTCTGCATGTTTTGCTCAAAAAAAAATTGAGAAGATTCAGAATTCCCACAGCTAGAAACATAGTTTCACTCCTAATGTTATTCTATAGTCCTTATAGCCATTGGCCAATGCCTGCAAAATTTCTCATAGCTCTAGGACATTGGAAACTGATGGAAGTAGTCTAAAACATAGCATATGAATTGAACCAGAGCCTATCCAGTCTATCCAGAGTCAAATACTCGTAAGCTGGAAACCTAACCAGAACATAAAATTTATTTGTATGCAACATATAAATCATTGCATGAATTATTTCCTGTCTATTCTCATTCTGCTCATTTCTATTGCATCCAGAGAATATGATACAAGACTGCATCCTCATTGTGTCCCGCATTTCATGTCCAAGCAATGAAGATAGAGCCCTTGACAATTTGACAAGAGGTCGAATTTTATCGGATATCAAATAAGCAGCAGATCCTTTTGTAATAAATAGTCATAATGGACACCCTTCCTGTGGCTTCAATATCCATGTGTATTTAGAAACAAACAGTGCATCTCTCATAGTACAATGAAATTATATATCAATTTTGAAAGTCCACAAAGATATTTCAAAAAAAAATATGCTGGTTGCTCCACAGTTATTAGCAGAAGCTGGGATGCATCTTACAAACTCATCACCTCAAATGATCTCCAGAGTGAAAAAGATCTTTCATTTCTGCTTCAGGAGCATCCCAGTTAATGTATCACCAAAGCCAGAAATATCTCAAAAATAGTGCCCTTCAGTTAATCAGAATTATCATATTTCTGTGTAGATTGGTATCCCTAAGTTTGGTCTTGCTCTTTTATGTTACTGTTAGAGGCATCTGACTCTTGAATTGGTGCATTCCAGCTTTTCCCTTCATGTTTCAATCATCCTTGAATTCTGCAACAGTTTGTAGAATTTCCAATTGCAGAGATGGACAATTCTCCTTCAAGTATTCGAACCCCTCTGACTTCATGACTTCTGCAGAAACAAATCAAGATGAAATTTTTAATAGCATCAACTAATTG
>LPNX011057312.1:0-37787 GCA_001517045.1 Pseudotsuga menziesii
TATATATATATATATATATATATATGAACTAGAACACTATGAAATTGAATATATGAATATGCAATATGAAATTATACAATTTACATACAATTATGAATACATATATATGAATTATACATGCACATACAATGTATATAAGTTTATGAATTAATTACAAAATTATAAATAAATTCTAAACAATTTAACATGTATATATATAAAAATTACGAACTAGAACACTATGAAATTGAATATATGAATATGCAATATGAAATTATACAGTTTACATACAATTATGAATATATATATATATATATATATTCAGAAAGAAAAAATCCTGTCCTTGTTATTCATTGAATCAAAGGGCATCTTACAAAGCAAGCCCAGGAAATGGGCTACAATCAAGGAGGAAAAGATACAGTACAAGATGTTTGAAGCCATACCATCCGAAAGATACACAACTTGATGAGTGCTGAGGGGGAGAGTTTGATGCAGTCTAATATGTATAAATATACCCATCAGTAATAACTGTCATGTCAACCCATATCTACCGTGTACATGAAGAGCATGTGAGCAGCAAACTAAAGGAGCCGACTCACTACAAGAAGATAAGGTGCAAAAATGAAAGGGCACTAAGTCCCGCACCGACTCAAAAGAGTTTAATATAGACTTATATACATAGTCTATGAATGGATTCATACATTCACATACTATGTGTATAAGTCTATGAATTAATTACAAAATTACAATTAAATTGTAAACAATCTAACATGTATATATATACAAATTATGAACTAGAACACTATGAAATTGAATATATGAATATGCAATGTGAAATTATATGAATATGTGAATATGAAATTATACAATTTACATACAGTTATGAATTCATACATGCAGATACAATGTATAAGTTTATGAATTAATTACAAATTTACAATTACAAAATTATATTTACATTCTAAATATATATAAAAATTATGAACTAGAACACTATGAAACTGAATATATTATGCAATATGAAATTATATGAACTAGATTACTAGGAAAATGAAATTATATATATGAATATGAAATTGCATAACTTTAAAATTATACCAATATTGTTAGCAATGGAATTTGAATTTCCCATCATAGGTTGATTTGCAACTTCTTCTCCTCTCAAGATTGATCTTTTTTGCCTCTTTCTTTATCTATCTTTCTCTCTTATTTCTTCGGTGTTGCTTTTATTTCTAGCAGGTATTTTACTTCAATGCTTCTTGCTTCCCATTTTGATCAAGATCAACAATCCAAAAAATATGTAAACACAATACACAGTGCTAAATTTGCATTAGAACACAAGCATTGTTTCAAATAGGTTAGTCAATTGTGAAGGATAAAATTAGTAACATGTGTTGATGTATTTGTAACTTCGGAATGTATTCACTTGTATATCTTATGTATTGTACCCTGATGTTTATTTCGGGAAGAATCTATAATGTAATTGAGTCATGCCATGCCCCGATGTTCCAATTGGGAGATTCAATTTTGTAAACAATTCATGTAAAGTCATTGAGGTTAACCCTCCATTGTAAGTCGGGGAAATAGTCCTCACAATTGATTCAAGGTTAACCCTCCTTGTTGATCAGAGGGCAAAGTCCCCACAGTTGTGGGGCACTAGGGTTATTAGACTCTCCTAGAGAAGTTGGCCCTGGTAAGTAATTGTTCAGTGAGGCCGACTTGTTGGAGTGGACATAAAGTGAATGGAACAATATAAATGGAAGTGAGGCTCTCCTCATCTCTACAAATCACACACACACTCACTCACTGGGGCACATGAGTGAGAGAGGAGAATCTCTCTCAAGTGAGAGAGAGAGAACTGCTGTTGGAGATCATCCTTTCTATATTTGGGCTTTACTGCTGCCATTGGTGCTCATTCTATCTCTGAGGAAGTTGCGAGGTTTTCTCCTTTATGGTTTCCTTGAGGAAAATTCTTTGTGTCTCTTGTCTCTTGTGTTTATTGATGTGCATGTTATTCTCTTAGATAAGATCCTAATATCATATTGCTTAAATGATAAAAATCTAACATGGTATCAGAGCTAACCTGAGAAGATGACACTGTGCAGCTATGGAAGCTAGGGATTCTTACTTTTTGGGTCTCTCTCCACAATCCATCAGCAAAATAAGGCTAGGATAACTCTCCATTGAAGGGCGCATCTTTCTATGGAAGCAGAATTTGATTCCGGGCATTTTCAGTTTTTGGTATAGGAAATTAGGGATTTTTACAGAAGAAGAATTTTTGAGTGAGCCTGGCATAGAATTTACCTCCTCATAAAAATTAAATTTTAGAGACCTGGTTCGATACTGTTGGTTGGGTGAAACTCTGGGAAATTCAAACCCTAGTTTGACCCCAGGCCTGAAAAACCCTAAAATACTGAAACTAATAGCTTTGGTAGATTCGCAATATCACAATATTGGAGAAGGCTTAGGTCTAGAATCTTTCATAGGTCGAAGATAAATTCCTGATGTACACTGTGTCCAAGTTTCATCCTCAGATTCGCTATATTCTAGAAGATATGATTCCTCCAAGTTAGGGTTCCAGCCTCTCCCAGGATTCCTCCCCAAACAGGACACCTGGGGAGAATTGATATATCTCGGGCTACGAAGGTCCAAATGAAATTTCTCGAGATGCTCCAAAAAGGGAATGGACTTTAAATTCTGTGGGAAACGTTTTAGACCCTGAAGATGAAACAGTGACACATGTTAGTCCGTACAATTTCTCTATTCTGAACAATCCTGAAACAGGTCACCCTGGGAAAATGGTCATAAGTTCTAATTGGTGAAACTAATTCTAATGAAACATATGGTGTGGGAACAAAGGATAGATGAGGCTACCTTAGTAAAAAAATTCAGACACAGAGGAGCAGTACTTTCCAAGATACCACAGAAACAGTGTTAGGCATTTCTGCAGAATAAATTGGTAAACTGGGGCTTTTTGTTCCTGGAGGTTCCCTCCACTATTTTCAGGAAATGAGTACATTGGACAGCTCACCTTGAATAGGTATATATTTATATCCAATGAGATCTGAAAGATTCCAAGTTTTGAAAATTAGGTTTTCTTTAACAAACCCTAGATCAACCAGCTCCAGAACCAGGACGGACACCTCAAATCAGTAAGATCTAATATTTTGCTATTTACATTTGAGGTTCTTATTTCAAAATGTCTAATCACACCAGCTTGGCGACAAGCTTGGTGAGGCTGACAACTTCCAAGCATGGAAGTATAGGATCCCACTAGTTCTTGAAGGAAATGAATTGGACGCCTACATAAGTAGAGAGGTTCCAGTTCCAGAGGGAGATGAGGCTAAAATCCTTACACAAAAAGAACTTGGTCAAGGCCAAGAAGATCATTGCTGATTCAATAGAGGATCACCTTATACCATAAGTGTCTTCCCTAAAGACACCGAAAGAGATGTTTGATTCCTTGACCAAGCTATTTGAAGGAAAGAACATAAATCGAAAGATGACTTTGAGAAACCAGTTGAAGAATGTGAAGATATAGAATGCAGAGACCATACAGTCATACTTTATGAGGGTCTCTCAAATCAAAGAACATCTTGAAGCAGTAGAAGAAGAAGTGGAGAATGAAAAAGTTGTGATAACCACCTTGAATGGCCTCCCAGGATCATGGGATTCATTTATTTGAGAAATGTGTGCCAGAAGGAAGTGATTACTTTTAGTAGACTCTGGGAAGAGTACACACAAGATGAAGCTCAACTCATAATAAGAGAAAAGAAGATGGGAGCAACTGAAGATCAAGATTTCACGATTCAAAGAAGATACCTCAACCGATGAGGAATATGAAGAACTCAATTCTTGAAGAGCCTCTTATCCATCTTGAGAATTTCAATAAGAAATGATGCTGTTGTGAATGAAGAAGATGATGAAGCTGAAAGAAGGAGTCTACCCACGAAACAAATAAAGATAAGTATTCAATTGTCATTTCATGATATTGTTTTGTTATGCATTTTTTTATATTCAGTTGATGTATTATGCATGATAGAATGTTTGCATTAATGAAAGTATACTACTAATATGCATGTGATGGGTAAGTATCCCATGGTGCTATACAACTCTCCATTGCTACTTATCTAGAATGAAACTTATTTACTGACATATTGGATTAGTGCACAATATCAATGTTGTCCTAGTAGAGATGGAAGGCATCTAGAATTTTTCTGTGAGATATGGATGAATGTTGTATTGGCTAAACTAGTTGCATGATCATATATTTATGCATAAGAATTTTTCATTATGAATATACCTTATGAAATGTTTCTAACCATACAATTGATGCATATGAATTGTAGGAAAGATCGTGTACAATCACCTACAAGCAAAGAAGGTTGAGACTTGTTCCGAAGAAAAAGTGACGACCGTTTGAGAAATAATCCAAAATGAAGAATAATATGATGAATGTAGCGACATCATTGATGAAGAAGTAGCCAAGAAGAAATGGAAGACCAGTTCAAGAGGAATGATGTCTAGGATGCAGTATCAAGACCTAAAGGGAAGTTCGTAGTTCCATCATGCAGTAGATGGAAACATCGTGGGATACAAGGCAAGATTCATAGCACGTGGCATAGACTATGAAGAGACATTTGTAGCCACTAGAAATACACATGACAGGAAGAATCATGTGTGCAAATGAAAGAAGTCCTTGTACGAGCTCAAAAGGCACCCATGGGATAACACATACATGAGAATATTCAACCTAGAGTGATGAAGATATTAACCTTTGCTACAAGGTTGAAGATGAAAGCCTATAGAGGATGACTTTGAAGATATTAACCTTTGCTACAAGGTTGAAGATGAAAGCCTATAGAGGATGACAAGCTCACAAATGGGATCTTGGTATCCAGTGACCCTAGATGGATACATAGAATATTAGTAGCAAAGGAAGTTACTTGTCACTCCTGTACATAATGTTTCAATGCATAGAGTACGAAAGGAAAAGGGAGAATGATGCTCCACTTTAGAGGGGGTGACTGCATAAGATCCTGAGGTTCGACATGGTATGATAGGATTGACATATTATTGATGACTCTAGGATTTACTGAGAATAAAGTGGATTCCAACATTTACTTCAAGGTTGAAGGTGGAAGACTAGTGATGCTCCTATTATATGTTGATGACTTGTTCTTGATAGAAAAGAGGAACTCATTAAAGTTGCAAGAAGGAGACTTGTTGTTGAGTTCAAGATGAAGAACTTGGATATGATGCACTACTTTCTAGGCATGGAGGTGTGGTAGAATGCAGATGGAATCTTCCTAGAACAATGGAAGTACGCAGTAGAGATCCTGAAGAGGTTCAGGATGATGGACTGCAAGGCCATGACCACACCTATGGCATTGAACCTGAATCTATTGAGTGTTGCTTCATCAGAGTCGGTTGATGCCACAATGTATCGTTAGATGATTGGGTCCTTGATGTACTTGAAAAACATGAGACCATATATTTTCTTTGTGTTGAACACCTTGAGCTAGTTTTTGATAGTTCCTAAACATGTTCACCTGATTGTTGAAAAGCATATTCTAAGGTACCTGAAGGGTACGATTGATTATGGGCTCAAGTATGATGCAAATCAAAATTTTAACCTAGAGGGTTATGTTGATTCAGATTGGGCAGGCAGTTCTGTATATAGAAAGAGCACCTTGGGGTGCTGCTTCAGTATGGGATTAGGTGAGATATCTTGGTTTAGCTGGAACCAATCCTGGGTAGCACTGAGTACAACCGAAGTAGAGTATGCCATAGCTTGTTCGACTAGTTGTGAGGCAATATGGCTCAAGAAGCTACTGTTTGAGTTATTTGATCTCTTGTTGGATGCTACTTGTATCTTCTATGACAACCAAAGTTGTGTGACGTTGTTTGAGAACCTGGTGTTCCACGACAGGTCGAAGCACATCGAGATCAAATATCACTATATCATGGATTTGGTGCAGAGAGGAGCAATGAAGCTCCAGTATGTTGCGATGGATGAGCATATAGCAGATGTGTTGACCAAAACACTAGCCAGGGTGAAGTTTGAGTACTTCAAAGAGAGGCTTGGTGTTCTTTAGATAGAAGATACTTCGTGGAAGAAGTGATGGGACACATTTGCAGGAGCCATTCCAAGCATGGTAGGAGGATCCTTCCCATGGCTATGGATGTAAGCATTGTGTGATGAGCATTGGGATGATGCTTCAGTTTCTGCTATGATGATGATCAGGATGATCATATGATGATGATATGCATCAGGATGATGCTGTGATGAGTATCAGGATGATACTCTGTGGATATATTGTATAGATAACATGTAAAATATCCTGAGAGATTCGATAGTCTATGCTCGGATGGTGTTTCGAGGTTTTGTTACAGGTTGGTCGTGGACAGGTTGTGTAGGTAGCATAGAAAAGATCCTGGGAGATCCTATAGTCTATGCTAGGATACTCTTTCTAGGTTTTTCTACAGGTAGCATAGAAAATATCTTGGGAGATCCTATAGTCTATGCTTGGATGCTCTTTCGAGGTTTTGCTACTAGAGGCATGTAATCAATCTTGGAGATCCGATAGGTTGAGCTATGTGCTCGTAAAAGTCCTAGGATGCTCTTTAGAGTTCTTGCAGGTTGCAAGACACTCTTTTAAGTTTTTTCCTGACCACATAGAAAAGATCCTGGGAGATCCTATAGTCTGTGCTAGGATGCTCTTTCGAGGTTTTGTGGTTGTAGTCACATAGAAAAGAACCTGGGAGATCCTATAGCCTGTGCTAGGATGCTCTTTCGAGGTTTTGTTATGGTCACATGTAAAATATCCTTGGAGATCCTATAGTCTGTGCTAGGATGATCTTTCAAGGTTTTGTTGACGCACGTAATCAGTCTCGAGGATTCCACAGTATGGCCAAAGATGATGAAGACTTATAGAAGCCATTCTCTAGGAGAATGGAGGCACCTGGTCAATTACCAGGAAATTGATTCAGTCTAGGACTAAAGCTCAGCTTAGTGCTGAGAGGCCATTCTCTGGGAGAATGGAGGCACCTGGTCAGTTACCAAGAATTTGTTTCAGTCTGGTACTAACACTGAGCCTAGAGCTAAGAGCCATTCTTTGATAATGAAAGATGTAAGTGTTGGACGGGCCATTCTGACATGGTTCTTGGATGTGTTCCTCTCATGGTCAGATATAAGTGCTAAAGAAGATGAAGATCTACTTGGATGCTAGGCCTACAGCCAGCATGAAAAAGGGTTGGCTCTGTAGAACTTCTTGTGACGAGAAGAATGAAGAGATAGCACCATTTGATTGAGATTGATGATGATCAAGTGATGATCCAACTTTGATGATGATCCAGACTTGATGAAGATGAATTGAAGATGAAGATGACTTTACCATGAAAATGAATTGAAGATGAATATGACTTGAATATGAATATGACTTGATGATGATCCAGATGATACAGAGAAGAATACTCGTGCTGATAAATTATGTTGAGAGAATACCTTCCTAGTTAAGAGGGAGTGTTGATGTATTTGTAACTTCGAAATGTATTCACTTGTATATCTTATGTATTGTACCCCGATGTTTATTCCGGGAAGTATCTATAATGTAATTGAGTCATGTCATGCCCCGATGTTCCGATTGGGAGATTCAATAATGTAAACAAGTCATGTGAAATCATTGAGGTTAACCCTCCATTGTAAGTACGGGAAATAGTCCCCACAATTGAGTCAAGGTTAACCCTCCTTGTTGATCGAAGGGAAAAGTCCCCATAGTTGTGGGGCACTAGGGTTATTAGACCATCCTAGAGAAGTTGGCCTTGGTAAGTAATTGTTAAGTGAGGCCAACTTGTTGGAGTGGACATAAAGTGAATGGAAGAATATAAATAGAAGTGAGTCTCTCCTCATTTCTACACATCACACACACACTCACTCACTGGGGCGCATGAGTGAGAGAGAGAGAACTGTTGTTGGAGATCATCCTTTCTGTCTTTGGGTTTTACTACTGCCATAGGTGCTCATTCTATCTCTGAGGAAGTTGCGGGTTTTCTCCTTTATGGTTTCCCCGAGGAAAATTCTTTGTCTCTTGTCTCTTGCGTTTATTGTTGTGCATGTTATTCTCTCAGATAATATCCTAAGATCATATTGCTTAAATGATAAAAATCTAACAACATGTTTTATGTTTTATGGTTTATGTTTATATAGAGTTTCTTTACGAATTCGGGTGGGAAATGAGGTTAGGAAGGTAGTTGGAATGAAATTAATGCCATCAATGCCCAAGTTCATTTTCAGGCATTTTTGTAAGATTTTTAACAAAAACAGGACCTCGATTGAGGGTTTATTAGAACCTTGATCAAGGGTTTCATAAACCCTCGATCGAGGCATTTGAATACCTCAATTGAGGGCTAAAAAACAGAGAATTATCCCTCTTACAGGAATATCAATGTTTCTATGTGTCTTCTAGGGGTGTAAACCCTGCTATTCATGGAACATAACTAAGCAGAGTTCATACCA
The DNA here is from genome assembly GCA_001517045.1 of Pseudotsuga menziesii. Classification (NCBI taxonomy): domain Eukaryota; kingdom Viridiplantae; phylum Streptophyta; class Pinopsida; order Pinales; family Pinaceae; genus Pseudotsuga; species Pseudotsuga menziesii. The sequence continues at coordinate 8,498 of LPNX011057312.1, forward strand.
ATAGATTCATCACCAAATCCTCTATCCATTGAGGTATCATGAATGTGTTTTGGCATTCATTTGGGTTTTTTTTTAATTATTTCTAAAACTTACACTTAGAAAACCTGACAACAACTTCGAAGCTGCTCAAAGAAAAATCCACAGGGTAAAAAATACACATCCAAAAATTTCTTAAAAATGCACAGCCCACATATCGACGCGTCCTCTTCAAAAGGGTATCTTTGGTTTTTCAATTTTTGAAAACAGTGAAAAAAAGCTGGGATGGACACACATGTGTATAAAACAATGTTGAAATTAGATGTGGTCACTTTCGAAAAATAATAAATAATTGTATATTGCGAAATAAATTAACAAAAAAAATATGCAAACCACATTGCATTTTGCGTAGATCATGCTCATATATATATATATATTAATGTAATATTGAATTATTAGGGTGGGACACGAGCCACTTATTAACTTCTTCAAATTTTTAAGGTCACATGGTTCATCAAATGTGAAATTTCACACATTAAATGACATTGAAATATTTTTAAAAAAATAGCATTGAGAAGCCAACATAATATTCTACAATTTGTTTTTTTACTACAAGTTGAAATTCACATGGAATATATGCGTTTCGAGGGATTCTATCTAGAACATGAGTAAAAAATTAGGTTTTCATGGCCAAATTTGGCCAAAAAGTGTTACCCACCTTCATGGAATCACCCAGCTACAAAACATAATTGGACAGTAAATTGGAAGATGGAGTAAAAATAGATAAAGAATAGAAAAATCTAAGAGAAAAAATAACAGAAAATGAATCTAAAAATGTAAAAACAGACTTCAGTTTTAACGAAAAAGGCTTAATGTTGTATAAAAACAGATTATGTGTACCTAATATACCGGAAATTAAATTATTGATTTTAAATGAAGTACATAAAATTCCTTATTCAAGACATCCAGGTTATAAAAAAATGATAACAATGCTAAGAAAAGATTATTTCTGGCCTAATATGAAGAATGAAGTGACTGAATATATAGCTAGGTGTATAGAATGCCAGTAGGTTTATTGCAACCATTACCAATTCCAGATTGGAAATGAGAAACTATCAGTATTGATTTTATAACAGGACTACCTAAAAATAAAAATAAAAATGACTCTATAATGGTAATGGTAGACAAACTAAGCAAGGAAACACATTTTATACATGTTAAAACTACTTATAAGGATGTTAATATTGCTGACATTTTTATGAAGAAAATTTTTCGGTTTGCACAGAATTCCAATGTAATAATTTATGATAGGGATCCTAAGTTTACTGGTAATTTTTGGAAGATATTGTTTAAAATACTAGATACTAAATTAAATTTCAATATTACCTATCATCCACAAACAGATAGACAAACATAAAGAGTAAATCAAGTTATAGAGGATATGTTACAGATGTATGTTAGAGATCATCCAAATAAATGGGAATATTATTTGCACCGAGTCTGCATATAACAATCACAATCAAGCTTCAGATAAAATTAGTCCTTTTGAAATATTGTATAGTAGAAAATGTAATACTCCCATTTCATGGAGTAATCTGGTTGACAGATTGATGTTAGGACACGTCTTGTTAAAAGAACTAGAATTAATAGTGAAATGGGTACAAAGAAAACTGAAAATTGCACAGAACAGACAAAAGAGTCATGCATACCTTAAAAGAACTTAGAAATAATTCCAAGTAGGTGAGCATGTGTTTGTCAAGGTAAAACCCAGAAAAAGCTCATTTAAGTTGGGGAGTTGTGCTAAATTAGCACCCAGGTATTGTGGACCATTTGAGATATTATCAAGAGTTGGACAAGTGGCTTATCAGTTAATTTTTCCACCTAATCTTAGAATACATAATATATTTCATATTTCCATATTGAAAAATTATTTGCATGATGCTACTCATGTGATCGATTGGAATGTTGCTCAGGTAGAACCCGAATGATATTTTTAGGTGGAATTGGATTGTATCCTCGACAAGAGAGAATTTCTTCTTTGGAATCACACCATTGGATAGGTAAAGGTGCAATGGAAGCACTCTATTCCAGATGAAGCAACCTAGGAATTGGAAAGTCATATGCGGGAGGCATATCGAGTTTTGTTCCAAGAGGACTCAAAAGATACTTAAGCAACATCGAGGATGATGTTGAACTTAAGAGGGGGTGTTTGTAACCCACCTTGAACTGAAAAAAATTTTGTTTTGAGAAAAACATATTTTAAAAGTTATTGGAAAGTTTTATGTTATTGACCAAGGATGGTCAAGGATGACTTTAATTGAATATTTTATTTATTTAAATAATTAAAAGAGGAGACACATATCCAAAGAAGACTGTTGAAGAGTGTTCACTGACCCACTAGGAGGAATGATCTATTGTAGAAAGCAAAAATGACAAGTGGCGGCAATAACATTCACTTTCTAACTGTTGTAGGAGGCAACATCCCTAAAATTGTGGTCATGTTCCCTAGAAGGAGGAACTGAGTAGGTGGCTCATTTAATTACAAAACTGGCCCAAAGACCTAGGAAAGCTTATATATACTATTGAATTGAGCAGGAGGCTCACTACATCCTATTCAATGTGTTTAGAGCCTTGTGATTTTACTGGAAACTGAAAATTTAAGCACACAAGAGGAATTCAATGAGGGGATAGCTAAAGTTATTTGCTGAGAGTTAAGTTTGCAAGTGAGGTTGCTAAGTTACATGGATTACTATGTAGGGTTCTACACAGCATCATCGTCTTGGTGGTTCAGTGAATAGGTTCGGGGGTCCTAAAGCAAGTGATCTTGGTTGCTTTCTAGAGACAGTTGGGAGGAACAGTCTTCTTTGGATGTTTGTCCACTTCTACAGTTACACAGGTTCTAAGATGTTCTATCTATTATATGTGAATTTGTTTTATATATATATATATATGAAGAATTTATGAATGTTGGAGGCCTTCCTAAATTATTAATTATTTTTGAATTAGAATAGGTTAGATAGATCTTATTTCTGTATATTATTAGATAAAGAATACTACATTTTTTACAAAGATTAATGGCAAACTGTAGATAATCGTAATTGTTCTTTAAAGGAAAAATTGTATATGTATACATATAATATCATAAACAGTTTCTTATTATATTATAATGAAGACCAACTTTCCTTTAAGTTTCATCTTATTTATGTTTGTAGATTTTACTATTATTGTTAAGTAAATAATGAACACAAGTTCATTTAGGGTAATATTCAAATAAATTAAATTACCAAGTTTTCCAACGAGGGTTAAAACCCCTTTAACAAATAACTTTTAACACATGTTATAGTTGATAGGATTTATTTTAAATTAATCAGCTCACCACCGAAAGGATCACTTAGGTTAGTACAGTATTATAATTAATGAAACACAAGTTAAGTTTGGAAACTATAAAGGCTATTTCCTTTAAGGGAAAAAACAATTATTAAAATCTATTATAGCAGCAGATATAGGCGTAGCCATGTTTTCGAGTAAACAATAACCAAGATAAATATATCTATTAAATGCATATCATTTGCCTAGAATAAACTTTAGTATAGTATTATAGATTTATTCTTTTATCATCTTAAAAGCACAAATCATTAACTTTTTAGGTCAAGGGTTGAAAACCCGTAAGGGTCAATTCTTTATAGGAGGTTTTAAAAAACAAATCTAAACTCTTATAAGTTGTAACCAAAATATTAAACCTTTCAACATTATACAGTTTTCACATTTAGAGAAACATAGAATCCTTACGGCTTAGTTTATGAATCAAAATTAACTCTAAAACTTCACACAACGGCCAAGTAAGTGCTTCTAGTTTAAGAACTTGACGGAGAAACACTACAGAACAACGATTTTAGAAATGCAGTGGACTCACGACCCTAAATTATATAAACTAGAACTTACAGTAAAAATCTCAATAAAATTTTTATACATCAATCAAAACTAATTTTTTCCCAAGTGCAGAAGGGTAGTCGAAAAATAGAAACGATTCTTAGCTTAAGCGCTTATAAAAAAATTACAAGGTAATACTAATGTATCAAAACCATATTAACAGAACAAATAGAATAATAAATATATTAACCAAGAATATCCATCATCATATAGAGCCGGGAGATATCAAGTTCAAAATAGGTGAACAATACAGAGTTGTACAGAAATTGAATAAATCCTTTCACAGTTAAGAATAACGACTTGATACTTTTTTGCACGTAGGATAACAACCTGTTACATTTTAGAAGTATTAAAACTTTAAAAATGGTGAGAAATCCCTAAAAATTTCAAAACTAAAAAGACTTCGTAACTCTGCTAAAACAATAGGAATTTACCCCAAAACAAAGGACGGAGCAAAACCATAACCACCATCGATTTTAGAACTGAAATGGGGAATCCTTTTCTAGTCTTACATTTCAGCGAGGATTGTAGGTTCAAGGTTGTAGAGTCTTATCAGAGACCACGATGTAGAAACCGTCCATGAACCAAGCTCCTCCAAACCGGATAAGTGATTTTACCTGCCAATCAAAACATGACAAAGGTTAAGTAAAACGTAGCACAAAATTAACTTTCAACATTTAGAATTTAAAAGTTTAAAGAAAAGAAAAATTACTGGAAGGATGCATTACCTCTAACGATGAAGCAACAAGAGTTCTGACGGTGGTTTGAATACATGAACGCAGCCAAGGAAACAAAGGTTTTCGTAGATGTTCCTGAACTGTTGCATACAGGTAAGAAGCAAGCATTTTCAACCAAAAACACAAATTGAGGCAAGCAGAGCCGAGAGGGCTGAGAGCCCTCAGCTCTTCATTTTTTTTCACCAATGTGTAAAGTCACAAGCCCTTTTTCCTTTCACATTAGGGTTTAACTCCTCCAATGGCCAACTAGATCGATAATAAAACTCTTCATGTGGTCTTGTCCTAAAAATCACACATACCTCCATGTGGTGCAATATTTACCCATCTCCCTATAGTTTAGAATAGTTTCATTTTAGTTATTCTTTTTGGATATTAAAACCTTTTCTATCATGCGTTAAACATTGTTTTATTATGTTATGGTATCATCCCTTTCTTACCCTTCTCCTATCCAGGTTAGGATACCTTGGGTACCCTACCTTTGGCTTAGTTGTTTAGGATTTCGTTGCAAGAATAAACCCTCTGGCGAGCTCTAACACCTACGTAAACACATGTAATGATTTAGCTTAAAAGAAGCTAAGTAAGACCCTTCTTTCCTTGTAACCCTCATATCCAAGCAGGGTATGTTGGTGGTGGGCATAAACATTTTAAAGGAAAAACTTGACGAATCCATGGTAAACATGAGTAACACTACAAATGTCACATCCCCATACCCCATAATGTGGATTATTAAAAAACATTCCTCAAGAACACTTGTTCTCCTTTCAAACTCAGGGCATGGACGTTAACACACTCTTCCACCTTCATTCTTAGGCTTAAGAACCCCTGTACATCACTGTAACAATCATTCCGCCATTAACAGATCCATTATGTGCACATAAAACCTTCTTCCATGTCAAACTTATTCTTTCTGCACTCCCCCCTCTGCACTTTTTCCTTCCGCTGCGTAGCTTGAAAATCAAAACACCAAGTGCGACAGAGATATTCTACCACTTTTCCGCGCTTTTGCTTTCCCCCTTTCCGACCTCAAAACTCAGAAATCAGAACTTTTAACAAATGATGAAGATGTTCATCCATCATTCTACCTTATGCACTTCCGCTTTCCTCCTTTCTGACCTCGAAACTCAGAAATCAGAACTTTAACAAACGACGGAGATGTTCATCCATCATTCCGCCTTTCGCCTTCTGTGCCTTCGCTTTTCACCTTTCCGACCTCGGAACTCAAAAATCAGAACTTCCACAAATGACGAAGATGTTCTTCCATCATTTCACCTTCCATGCTTTTGCTTTCTTCCTTTTCAACCTCAAAACTCGGAAATTAGAACTTCAACAAACGACGGAGATGTTCATCAATCATTCTGCCTTCCGCTGTGGAACTTGAGAATCGAAAAACCCATGGAATGATCTCTTGATCCTTCGAATTCCTGCCTTCTGACTTTCCCCTTTCTACCTTCCACTGTGAAACTCGAGAATCGGAACAAAAACTCTTTACCTTAACCTTTTTCCTTTCGCAGGCGGATCCCGGGGTGCAGAAAACTCACTTTCTGCCTTTTCTTTTCAACCAGATTCTCACATTCCATCTTCCGCCTTCTGCAGCTGTATCCCTAAATATGGAAATCCCACATTCTTCTTCGATTAAACTTCTTTCTCCTGCCTCCCACATTCCACCTTCCGCTATAGATCCCGATGTGTGGAAACACTCAAATCAGGTGCAAATTGACTCTTTAACCAGGCTTTTCTAGCCTCCAAGGACTTAAGAAAAATGCATTGAACATACAAGGTAATACAAAATTAAAATGCAAGTAAATATACACAAGTCAACCTCTACTTAGTCATCATTCAACATGAACATAGTGATTCACAGACAAATACATGACATAAACAAGTATAACAGAGATACTTATGCAACACTAAACCCTACTCATTCATAGAAAGCATTATTCCTTATCAATTCATCGTATTCATTCATAAACAACTTCAATGCACAAACAAGAATGAAAGCGAATACTTATCTTGATGATGGAGTTGTCCTACAACTAGCTAGGTGACTACAACGTTCGACCTAAATAATGAATCCTATATTTATAGAAGTCACACTTGATCAACTTTTCATACAACTTATGCTCCTTGAGTACTTGCATTACCAATCTCAAATGTTCTTCATGTTCTTCCTCATTCTTTTAATAATTAAGAATGTCATCAAGGAAGACAAGAACAAACTTCTCCAAGTACCTGCTGAAGACACTATTCATAAGGCACATAAATGTAGCTGGTGCATTTGTGAGACCAAATGGTACCACTACAAACTCATAATGTTCATACCTTGTTCTGAACGTTGTCTTATGAATGTCTTCATCCTTGATTCTTACTTGATGGTAACTAGACCTCAAGTCAATCTTGGAAAACACCTTTTCTCCCCTCATTTGATCAAAGAGGTCATCAATCCTTGGAAAAGGGTGCTTATTCTTCAAATTGACCTTGTTCGATTGTCTGTAATCAATACACAGCCTGAGTGTACCATCTTTATTTTTCACAAACAGAACTGGTGCTCCCCAAGGAGACATACTCAACCTGATATACTTCTTCTCCAACAACTCTTGCAGCTACATCTTCAGCTCTAACATTTCTAGTGTACTCATCATGTAGGGTGTCTTAGACATTGGTGCTGCTCTTGGCACAAAATCAATTGTGAAATCAATGCTCCTCTTTGGAGGAATCCCTACAATTTCACCAAGAAAAACATCCTTGAAGTCCTGCAACCAATGGAAGTCCTTCAACCTTGGAGTTTCATTTTGTGTTGCCTCCAACACATGGGTTCCATACACTCTACAACCTTTCTTACATAACTTCTTCAGCTGCATGGTTGAAATCTGCCTAACAAAAATCACCTTTGGAATGCCTCTAACAACCCTTAAGTTGCCTTCTTCATCCAAGCACTCAAAAGTCTTGTTATAATAGTCAAGCTTGACTCTATGTGCTTCCAACGAATCCATTCCAATGAGAACATCATAAGAACCAAGTGGTGGAACATCCAGATCTACACAAGTGACTAGCCCATTCATAACCAATGGACATTTTTCTACCACTTCACTGACCTTTCTCTTAGTTCCAGTGGCTAGCTGAACTAACCATGATTTGTTATGCTTTAAATTCTTAAAAGCACAAATCTAAACTACTATAGGAGTAATATAACTGTGAGTAGAACCGGGTTCAATCAAAATAGAAACAAATTGCTCAACAATCTTACCCACAACCTCAACCACAGTTGATTGATGATCTGCCTGGTGGTCCTCCAGTGCTGCATAAATCCTAGGGATTTTCCTTGCTACTTAATCCATGATTTCTACTTCTTTGATGTTGTAAGTTGGCCTTACATTCCCTTCCCCATGTGGAAAACTCCTGCGCATATGGGGTCCTCCACATATCCAGCATTGGAGTAGTTCTATGATCTCCTTTGGATCTCTTGGCTTTTCCCCCATCACTCTAGCTAGCTTAGTCACAGCTTGTGATGGTTTCTTTTGTTGATTCTTGAAGTTAGAAGGTTTGAAACCTTTCTTCCTTTGATCATACTTTTCATTCATCTTATCCTTCCAGTCCTTACGGTAATCAGGCTTACCTTTGTTATGATCATAACAATACAAAGCCTTCCTAATAGCCGCTTCTAGAGTTCTAGGCTCATCAAATTCAATTTTGTCTTTGTAGGACTGAGGCAATCCACTCATAAAATGTTGTATTTTCACTTTGTCATCTCTGATGTTCCTGACATACCTTAAAAGTTCCAAGAACTTATTTGCACACTCTTCCATGATCTGTCGTCCCAATCTCAGCTCATGGAATTCTTTGATATTGTCATCATAGTACCTATCAAAGAGATACTTCTGGGTTAAATTTTTTTGGAACTGCTTCCATGCAATCTTCCTTTCCCTGATCTTCTTCACTTGCCTGAAGTGCTCCCACCATATGGATGCTCTTCCAGTCAAATTGAAGATGGCTACCGTAGCCTTCATATTTCATGAATAGCCATGGACATGGAAATATTTTCTCATCCCAAGAAGACAAGCTTCAAATTATTGACCAGTCTTTATCTCACCATTAAATGTGGGCGGCCTTTCCTTCTTAAATTGATCACATGATCTATTTTTGTGGCACCTCTTTCTCTTTTCTCTGTGAGACGAAGAGCTCAAACCCCCAGTGGATCCTTCCCGATGCTCAGAGTTCATCCACCTCTAGATGTCTGTCAAACTCTGCAACATGGCTACATTTAGTTGATTCTTCTCTTCCTAAGCCTTAACCAGCCTTTCATTATCTGCCCCACAACTTTGCATACCCACCCTTAAGCTTCTCATGGTGGCTACAATGTCTGGTGGAGTCTCTTGAAACCTTCTCCCATTAGACTCTGTATCAGCATTTCCAACTCTGACATTTTCTCCCATAGCATCTTCCCCATGCTCATAGGGATTTTGTGCATCATCATACATGTCGTAGGTTCTCATGGCTGACCCAAAGCCATCTTTCCAACTCCACTATAACTCTGCAAAATGTGTTATTAAACAACATTTGTTAGCTATATAAAAATTTCAGAATTAGAAAACAATTAATTACTATCACCAACAGGTTTTTTAACTGTTCAACTTGTCCCATTTATGCCCTAGTGCTTCAAACTTTGCTCGGATACCATAATGTCACATTCCCATACCCCATAAGGCAGATTTTTAAAATTTTTGCCTCAAGAACACTTGTTCTCCTTTCAAACTCAAGGCATGGACATTAACACATTCTTCCACCTTCATTCTCAGGGTTAAGAACCCTTGTACATCACTGTAACAGATGTTCTGCCATTAACGGATCCATTCTGTGCACATAAAACTTTTTTTTGCGTTGAATGTGTTATTTCCGCACTCCACTCTCTCCACTTCCTCTTTTCGCCTTTCTATGCACAGCTCAGAAATCATAACACCGGGTGCGACAGAGATAGTCGATCACTCTTCCACCTTTCACCTTCTGTGCTTCCATTTTCTTCCTTTCCGACCTCGAAACTCGGAAATCAGAACTTTTGACAAACCACAGAGATGTTCATCCATCATTCCTCCTTCTGCCTTCTGTGCTTCCGCTTTCCGCCTTTCCAAATTCAGAACTAAGAAATCAGAACTTTAACAAACGACGGATATGTTCATCCATCATTCCACCTTCTGCCTTTCGGAACTCGGAACTCGAAAATTGGAACCTCAAAAAATGATGGAGATGTTCATCCATCATTCTGTGCTTTCACTTTCCTCCTTTTTGACCTCGAAACTCGGAAATCGGAACTTCAACAAACAACGGAAATGTTCATCCATCATTCTTCCTTCCACTACGGAACTCAGGAATCGAAAAACCTGTGGAATGATCTCTTGATCCTTCGACTTCCCGCCTTCCGAATTTCTCCTTTCCACCTTTCGTTACGAAACTCGGGAATCGAAACAAAAACTCTTTACCTTATCATTTTTTGGTTTTCCACCTCCCGCCTTCCGCAAGTGGATCCCGTGGTGTGTAAAACTCACTTTTTGCCTTGTCTTTTCCTGTCGTATTTCCACATTCTTCCTTTCGCCTTTTGCAAGCGGATCCCGAAAGTTGGAAATTCCACATTCTGTTTTGATTAAACTTATTTCTACCACCTCCTACATTCCTCCTTCCGCTGTGGATCTCGGGGTGCAGAAACACTCAAATCAGGTGCAAACTGACTCTTTAACCAATCTTTTTTAGACTCTAAGGACTTAAGCAAAATGAATTGAACATACAAGGTAATACAAAAGTAAAATGCAATGAAATATACACAAGACAACCTCTACTTAGTCATCCTCCACCATTCAACATGAACATAGTGATTCACAGACAAATACATGGCATAAACAAGCATAACAGAGATACTTATGCAACAGTGAATCCTACTCATTCATAGCAATCATTCTTCCGTATCAATTCATCAAATTCATTCATAAACAAATTCAATACACAAACAATAATGACAACGAATACTTATCTTGATGATGGAGTTGTCCCACAACTATCTAGGTGACTGCAACGTTCCACCCAACCATAGGCTAATGTGTTCATTAATCTCTCAACACATTGCCACCCCCAACATGGGCATGATTTCCACAAGGAACTAGGGAATAATAGGCTTACACACAACCAACACACATCAAAACACAGTCAAACCAACTTACAGTTTGTTTTCTCAGACTGTCTAAGGCAACAAGCCAACACACAACAAGACACAACTAAACCAACTAACATTTGGGCTTATCAGATTGCTAAGGAAATGGAAAGGTAGAATTGTTAAGCTAGTGAGCTTAACCACAAATCCATGGGTACCTTCACAAGATCTGGCTTGGCCTCCTCAATACCGTGACCACCCAACACAAGGAAGTATTCCCTTCACTGCTACACAGTTCCCTCGGGCCATACCTTCCCTCCGGTGCTCTTCCAAGTGTGCAAAAAGGATTTACCATCCCTCTTGATCTGTCTATGAGATTCCTCTCTTCACTAGGTTTATCAGCCAATTATAGGCCTCTTACACTCCTTGGTCTTCAAACAAAAATAGGGATGCACATCACAACAATCCACAAGGAAAACACAACACACATGCTTAACTCTGCAACATAGAGAAAATCACTGCGAAACCAGACTTTCACGACTCAGGAGAGTGAAACAAACCATTTTGAACAACAGACCACTACACAACAACACTCCCATACCATGGAGGACTACACTCTCATAAAATCGAGTGATCTCCACTGCCCATTCACTCAACAAACACAACAAAATCGTTCTTCCACGACTCAGGGTAGTGAACCAACAACCTATGCATGAACAACTTATCAGAATGAACCCCACGAACAATGACACGAACAAAATGAACAACAACACTCAGATGAAAGGTAGATGATGAACTGGGCACACATTCACTTGGGTTTACTTGCTGCAAAAGAAAGAATACGAGTTCTGTAGACTTGTAGGCTTGCTCAGTCAAACCATTAGACTTCCATGCTTTGCTCTACCCAAGGTATTAACTACCTCATCCACCTTATGGAAGAATTTAATGATTAAGGATAGAGGAAAAAAATGTAGCTGAGGATTTCATAGGTTTCTCCATTGACATCTGGTCACACCCTATTGGCTTAGGGGGTTTGACTAACTCCCCACCCTACCCCTTATGGAATCATGGCCCCGTCTCTTTCATGTTTGCAGTCTCATAGCTAGCTATGGTATTATATTAATTTGTACATCTAAATGATATATGAAAATATGCAGTGTATGACTAAGCACCAAAACCATAGGTATCATCCTTGATCACCTATACACAAAACACCAAATCAATGGCAGAGCCTTGGCCTTGAGCTCCTTTCCATGATTTAATCATAATATATACATCATGTACAATCTTAATACCATGGGGTCAAAGCTAGGGTATTACAACAAAGTATAGCTTACGACAAAAGGTTACAATGCTTAAACACTTCGAATTAAATAAAAACTATAATCTAGCATAGTTATGTTTTCTTGAGCATTTATGTCATAAAGGTGCGTCAGATTTGTGTCATCATGAAATCAATTGGTTGAACGCTAGTGATGAGCTAAACCTTAGTTCAGTTATGAATATAGAGGTTACTGTATTTTACTATGAGCAATGTTGTTACCTAGGATTAAACCCTAAGTATTAAAAAAAATTATTTATGGATTTTTGAGTTGTTACAATATATGTGTGTGTGTGTGTGTGGTGCAAAGCCCAATATTAAAAACAATTATTTGCTTGAATAAAACAAAAAATAAATCATCTAAGTTGGTTATTTAGAAAATTAATTACTTGTGAATTTGTTTATGTGGAAAATGACTTATCACCACCTTATTGTACTTGTCAAAGTATCATACACCACTTCTCTAATTAACATATGATGTGGCATGTCATTCCCAATAAGATTCACAAATACTATCACCGCTTTAACACTATATATCCTAAGTGGTGCTAATATCCCCATATTAACACCATATAATATAAGTGAAGTCAACTTGTGATGCTAAAGATAGACTTCAGCTAGTGATTAAAACCTAATAATGATGTCCATCCACAAATTTAATAAGCTCAACATAAAATAAAATAAAAATTGAATAATAAAATTTCAATTTAAATATTTTTTATTGCTACTTTATAATATTAATAATTAAAAAATTATTACTTTTATTGTTTGTCAATATTAAGAGTTTTAAGCATTTACTTTTTCAATAATAAAAAAAATAATTGTATTGAAGTAGATCTGGTCAATTTATTTGTTAAAATAGTGTAAAAATAAGAAATTAAATTAGTTGGAAGTGTGATGCAAAAACTTATAAAGTAGTCAATATCATTTATTTGAATGATTTTTATTATAAATAATTAAATTAAATTATTTACAAAATTATTATTTGTAAAATGGTTGTGTTTATGGTGAAAATTCTCATGAATAAATCCTACATGTATGTCCATGTGACAAATAATTATTAGCACCACCTTATGGTACTTGTCAACATGGCATTTCTCTTAATATACATGAGTAAAAACATATTTTCCAATAAACATTAACACCACCTTAACACCATAATATGTAAGTGGTGCAAACACCACCACCTTAACACCACAAAATTGTAAATGGTGCTAATAGCACACCAGGAGGCATACCAATACCCAGAGAAAGAATCAACCTCCTCGATAGATATGCTGGAAAGACAGCCCTAGATAGATAGTGATGTAAGCTCCCGCATTCAGCGGATCCTCACACTACCGCTGCTTCAACTGCAAAACTGCCGACGGTTCATTTAGCTTGGCAACCGTTTTCTTGTTGGGAGCTGTTGGAGTGGTCCATCACCTAGATTTGTGGAACGTACGACACATAGCCATCAGAAGCTTGATGGGAGCTTGGCTATTAAAAACCCCTGTTGGTCCCCAAGCTTAATATCTCAATCCCCTTTAGTTTTACACCATTAAGAAAGAGGAAGCAGAGCTTGGAAGAACTGTACAGGAAGCCAAAGTCCTTGTGGAACAGGGAAATCTCCTACAGCAAGACAAGTAGCATCAATGGCTGGAGGTATGATCTATTGGTATTGCTATTTCGATTCTGTTTCAGAGTTTTTATTCCACATTTGTTCAGAATCGAAATTTGCTAACAGTTGGTATCAGAGCCATTTATCTCTGCCTTGGTGTTCTGTATGTAGTTTCCACTGTAGGGTTTTCCCTGTGTTTGCTCAGCTGTTTGGATAAATTCCAATGTCAAAATTTTCTACTTGCACTCCCATTTTGGTCTGATCTTCTTTGGGTAACTGTTTTCTGATGGGGGGGCTGTGAATTCATCTCTTAAACAGATCTTGCAACCCGCATTTCAATGCTCGGGATCCCGTTATATAGTTGTTTAGGTTTTTTGTCTTGGATCGGATGGAACGATTTGATACAAATCCTTGTTGTATTACATTCTTGGCCTATTACTGTGTTTGTAACTGCTAAACCCGATCCCAACTCGTGTGATCCCGAAGGTATGGAACTAAAGGGGTTACAAATCGCCCTGGCAAGAAAACCCCGGCCGCGTTTTCATCACCACGCACTGTTTTCCTTTTCCCATGTGATTGGCCATATGTGAGCCACCATTGTTGATTTTGATCGAAGATTATTCATTCCAGAACCGTATAGCTATGTATCTAAGAGATGTCACTTGGTTTGAGCTACAAAATTTTATATATGCGGCCCATGCAATTTGTCCCTTTCTATTGGTAGAGAATCTTTCGATTTTGAACTTGGCTACCCTTATACCAAGACTGTGTTTGCCTTAAGTTGCTAGGGGCGGTTGAAACTGAACTCCTTCGTTTTGCTTTAAGCTGAGAATTGCAGTTGTGGGGTTCGGATGAGTTGTCCTGCGCTCATTGACAGGATCCAGGTCACTCACGACATTTTTCGACATAATGTTTATTCCTGTCGAGTAGTGGTTTATACCAGATTTCTCACTTGGTTGATTTGGTCCTGAGTGTTTGATATATTTCCGGGTTTGGATGGATCTCTCCTTATACTAGTTTTTAGTTTTATCGTCTAGATGTGGTGAATCATGAATGTTTTTTTTTTTTCAATTCTCTTGTAGACTGCTGATTTACATACTATGATAAGGTCTCATCTTGTCTTTTAAGTCTCAGGCGATATGCTGTTAATATCAAGGTTTTCCTTCACCTCGATATGCTGTTAGTCTCAGGCAATTGTTGTTTGCGAACAAAGAAAGCAGGATCATTTTTTTTTTAAACATTGGTTTAATTTGGAATATTACAACAAGAAGCATTTTGGTAGGAGCAAAGATTTATGGCATTCATGGGGGGTCTCATGCATTTGAGGCTGCTAAAGATTCACATTTTACACTTTCATTCTTGACTGTACGAGTGTTATTTACAAAAGGGCCTTCGCTGTTTCAATCTGAGCAGTATATCACAGTAAGCATTAAAAAGTTATTGCATTTCACACTACCAACTTAGGCATAGAATGTAATATGAAATCTTTATATTCAGGCTCTAGTAAAAATACTTGCTAGAAAGAGTTTTGGGTGATCGTAAGTTTACTGAATTGTACATTGTTGAAGCTGTATTTTATCAAGTAGCATGTTGGTGAACGTTTTCTTGAAGTATATGGGCCTTTAGGTCTAGTAAACTATATGATATTTAATTAGAGAATAGCCACAGCATCTCTAATTAATTAAATAAAGAAAGTTTAGACATTAATTGTAATTAATTATACTAAATATAATAAATCTTATCCCACAGGAATTTTTATTATATTTATGTAATTAATTAGGATAAAATATTGAATTATTCATAACTTACCCACAGGAATTATGAATTAATAGTTTTATCATGAAGAATATTTGAATCTGCTTGAATTAAAAATTTAGCCCACAGGCAATTTTTATGTCATTAGATTCAATCTTAGAGCATGAAATTACATTGGTAAAACATGAAATTTTATTTTGGTCTCAATTTTAATGTAGGCATGCGATCTTTATTTTTATGCAGTTGTACAACCTGCAAATTTCTCTGAAATTCGTTGTGATATCCCTGAACTTAAGGGAGATAACTATAAGGTCTGGAAGGAGAGAATTCTCCTTCATTTGGGATGGATGGACATAGATTATGCTATTATGAAAGATGAACCACCAGCACTCACCAATACTAGCACTGCAGCGGACATCACGCTTTATGAGCGATAGGAGCGATCTAATCGTTTAAGCATGATGTTCATTAAGACTAAAATTTCAGCTGGTATTCGTGGTTCAGTTGATCAGTATGAAAGGGTCCGAGATTTGCTAAAAGCCATTGATGATCAATTCGTCACTTCAGACAAGGCACTAGCAAGCACCCTAATCATGAAGTTCTCATCCCTAAGGCTCACCAGTGTGAAAGGTGTGCGCGAGCACATTATGCAAATGAGGGACACTGTGGCTCAATTGAAGAAACTCGAGGTTGAAATATCAGAGTCTTTCTTGGTGCAATACATCCTGAACACCCTTAAGCACCAATATGGACCTTTCAAAATCTCATACAACACACATAAGGATAAATGGTCAATCAATGAACTCATGACCATGTGTGTTCAAGAGGAAGAAAGACTGGTGATGGAACTGGGAGGAAGTGCAATGCTGGCAACGCATAGGAAGGGCAAATCTCAAGCCAATAAGAAAGGGAAAGTTAAAGTACCTCCCCAAGCTAATATTAAGAAGGATTCCAAGTGTTTCTTCTGTAAAAAGAAGGGACATATGAAGAAGGATGCGAAAAATTTCAGAAATGGCTTGCGGACAAAGGTAATGCAATCTCGTTTATTAGTTATGAATCTAATATGGTCAATGCCAATATTAACACTTGGTGGATTGATTCTGGATCAACAATTCACATTTCGAATTCCTTGCAGGGTTTGCAAAACCTAAGGAAGCCAGTGGCAAGTGAGAAAAGCATCTTAGCAGGGAACAAGATGGGCTCGCATGTGGAAGCTATAGGAACATGCTATTTAACTTTAAGTAGTGGCTTTGTTTTAGAATTAGAAAATGTCTTTTATGTTCCAAGTCTTTCTAGAAATTTGATTTCAGTTTCAAGACTTGTACATTTTGGATATTCCTTTAACTTTTTAGAAACATCTGTCAGTTTATTTTATAAATCTGATTATGTTGGGAATGGTATTTTGTCTGATGATCTTTACTGCACTAATTTACAAAACAATGTCACTTATGATTCAATGCATGGTCACACTGGCACTAAAAGATGTGTTATTAATGAAGATTCCTCTAAATTATGGCACCAGAGGTTAGGTCATATCTCCATAGAAAGAATTAAAAGATTGGTAAATGAAGGAGTACTTAATACTCTGGATTTCACTGATTTTGAGACTTGTGTGGATTGCATAAAAGGAAAGCAGACTAACAAGTCAAAGAAAGGTGCCAATAGGAGTTCGGACATATTAGAGATCATACATACTGATATATGTAGTCCAGAGATGGACTCACATGGTCAGAGATACTTCATCTCTTTTATAGATGATTACTCACGATATATGTATCTCTACATGCTTCATAATAAGAACGAAGCATTAGATGCCTTTAAGATATTTAAGGCTGAAGTAGAGAAACAATGCGGCAAGCAAATTAAGATCATGAGATCAGATAGAGGTGGAGAATATTATGGTAGATACACAGAAGATGGACAAGCACCTGGGTCATTCGCTAAATTTCTTCAAGAGCATGGGATTGTTGCCCAATACACCATGCCTAATTCACCCGACCAGAATGGTGTAGCAGAAAGAAGAAACCGAACTTTATTGGACATGGTGCGGAGTATTCTTAGCAGCTCCAATCTTCCTAAATCCTTGTGGACTGAAGCACTTAATACAGCAGTGTATATATTAAACCGAGTTCCAACCAAGGCCGTTTCTAAAACGCCATTTGAATTATTGAAATGTTGGAAACCGAGTTTGCGACATATGCGCGTTTGAGGATGCCCGTCTGAGGTGAGAATATATAATCCACAAGAAAAGAAGCTGGACCCAAGGACCATTAGTGGGTATTTCATTGGATATGCTGAAAGGTCTAAAGGTTACAGATTTTATTGTGCATCTCACAGCACTAGGATTGTGGAATCAAGAAATGCAAAATTTCTTGAAAATGACTTGATCAGTGGGAGCAATCTAACCAGGAACATAGTTTCCGAGAATGATCATTCAGAATCTCAACCTTCCACCTCAAGTGATAGATTGGTTATTGTTCACAGCACTCCTCAAGTACAAACTGGTGTTGAACAACCAATTGTTGAAGTTCCACAAGCTGCTGACGACATTCTAGTGGATCAAGTAGTTCAAGAGTTTCCAAGCACTTTTGAACAACGAGTTGAACCACATACTTCTCAAGAAGATAGTTATACAACATTGAGAAGATCTACTAGACCAAGGAGATCAGCAATTCCTGATGATTATGTTGTGTATCTACAAGAATCTGACTTTAATGTTGGAACCGAAAATGATCCCGAGTCCTTTTCACAAGCCATGAATTGCAAAGAATCAGAATTATGGTACGATGCCATGAAGGAAAAGATGAATTCTATAAAGAGTAACGAAGTCTGGGATCTTGTTGAGTTGCCTAATGGTGCAAAAGCCATTGGATATAAATGGGTCTTTAAGACAAAGAAAGACTCATTAGGCAACATTGAGAGATACAAGGCTAGACTTGTTGCTAAAGGATTCACTCAGAAAGAAGGAATCGACTACACGTAGACTTTCTCTCCTGTATCTAAGAAAGATTCCTTGCGTGTTATTATGGCATTAGTAGCCCATTTCAACTTGGAGTTACATCAAATGGATGTGAAAAACAACTTTTCTGAATGGAGATCTAGAGGAGGAGGTTTACATGAAACAACCTAAAGGATTCCCCTCTAGTGACGGTGAGCAATTGGTTTGCAAGATCAAGAAATCCTTATACGGTTTAAAACAAGCATCCCCCAATAGTATTTGAAATTCCATAATATAATTTCTTCTTTTGGTTTTGAAGAAAACATTATGGATCAATGTATATATTTGAAAGTTAGTGGGAGTAAAATTTGTTTTCTTGTTTTATATGTGGATGACATTTTGCTAGCAACCAATGATAAGGGTATGCTGCATGAAGTGAAACAATTCCTCTCTAAAAATTTCGATATGAAGGATATGGGTGAGGCATCTTATGTCATTGGCATTAAGATCCATAGAGACAGATTTCGAGGCCTCTTAGGTCTGTCTTAGGAAACCTATATTAATAAAATTTTAGAGAGATTTCGGATGAAGGATTGTTCACCAAGTATAGCTCCCATTGTGAAGGGTGATAGGTTCAATTTGAACCAATGCTCGAAGAATGACCTTGAAAGGGAACAAATGAAGAACATTCCATATGCTTCTGCTGTCGAAAGCCTAATGTATGCTCAGGTCTGCACAAGACCTGACATTGCATTTGTTGTGGGAATGTTGGGACGATATCAGAGTAATCTAGGTATAGACCACTGGAGAGCTGCAAAGAAAGTAATGAGGTATCTTCAAGGAACTAAAGACTACATGCTTATGTATAGACAGACGGATAATTTGGAAGTAATTGGCTACTTAGATTCTGACTTTGCTGGATGTGTTGATTCACGCAAATCAACATCAGGATACATTTTTATGATGGCCCATGGAGCTGTATCATGGAGGAGTGCCAAGCAGACCTTGATTGCCACTTCCACTATGGAAGCCGAGTTCGTCTCTTGTTTTGAGACTACTTTACATGGTGTATGGCTTAAGAGTTTCATTTTTGGGCTTAGAATTATGGATTCTATCTCTAATCCATTGAGAATGTGTTGCGACAATTCAACTGCTGTTTTTATGGCTAAAAACAACAAAAGTGGGAGTCGAAATAAACACATCGACATTAAGTATTTAGCCATCAGGGAACGTGTTAAAGCAAAGAAAGTGGTCATTGAGCACGTCAACACTGAGTTGATGATCGCTGATCCTTTGACTAAGGGCATGCCACCGTTTAAATTCAAGGATCATGTAATAAATATGGGACCTGGTTCCATTATGTAGTTTTTCATTGTATGGACAATGTTAATTTTAATAAAATTCTTAATTACTGTGCTGTTTTTTCTCATACATATGTGCACCTTAAGTTAATTTGAGAAAATTCATCTATGAGGACCAAGAATAAACATAAGGTTTATTCATTAAGAAATTGTTGCCACATAAATTAAAATAGCAATAAATACATAGTAATACATGGAAGGTAATACTTGTCATAAGATGACTTATCGCCATGATTCTTGTATCTATTACTAAATACAGATTGTCAATAGGTTTTAAGATGAGACATTAAGTTTGGAAGTATGGACCAAGTGGGAGAATGTAAGCTCCCGCATTCAGCGGATCCTCACACTATTGCCACTTCAACTGCAAAACTGCCGACGGTTCATTTAGCTTGGCAACCGTTTTCTTGTTGGGAGCTGTTGGAGTGGTCCATCATCTAGATTTGTGGAATGTACGACACATAGCCATCAGAAGCTTGATGGGAGCTTGGCTATTTAAAACCCCTGTTGGTCCCCAAGCTCACTATCTCAATCCCCTTCAGTTTTACACCATCAAGAAAGAGGAAGCAGAGCTTGGAAGAACCGTACAGGAAGCCAAAGTCCTTGTGGAACAGGGAAATCTCCTACAGCGAGACAAGTAGCATCAATGGCTGGAGGTATGATCTATTGGTATTGCTATTTCGATTCTGTTTCAGAGTTTTTATTCCGCATTTGTTCAGAATCGAAATTTGCTAACAAGTGATCCATCAAAGAACGAGTTCTCCCAAGCCAGTGAGAAAGACATATAGACTGAATCCGTTGTCGGTTGTGATAAAGACATATATAGACTGAATCCGTTGTCGGTTGAGAGCCCATTCAACGATGGCTTTAGAATCGCCCATGACCATCAGCGAATCAAAGGATATAGAGATTATTCATAGGATGACTGCAGCTGGATATTTCTGGCACTTTCTGTAACGAACACCTAAGGTCCATCTTCCATACAAGGCTACAAAGCTAACACCTAATCATTTGAAATTGTCTAGCTCTCGTTCTTAAAGCAGCAAATCTTGTGATCTTGAAATTGCGTTCCCGCGTTAGGACTTAAACTTGAGTTATCAGTTCAACAATTTAAACCTTCTTGTTTTGTTCACAGATTTATTGGAGATATCAATCTGTTTTTCGACCCATCGAAAATCCTCAAGCCCGCCTCAAGGTATAAACCCCTTAATTAGCGTTGAAGAACAAGAAAATGGCTGCTAAAGAGAATTTTCACACCAAAAGTTGCTTAATAGGAAAATAACCTAATTTTCGACCCATAAAGATCGTTCGTCAGACATGCTTTTATGAAAAGGAGAAGATGTGGGAGGAAATCACGGTTTCTTCCATGTAATGGATATCATTAAAAAGTAGCCCACCGGCCATGTGGCCTCCAAGAACCTGGACAGAGCAATGGGGAAAGTGATACTAGGTAATTCCAGTACTCACCAGCTTTAATTGATCACGAAATGCTCAATTCCAACACTCGCCAGCTTTATTTGACAGCAAAAATGGTCCCGCGATCTTGAGAATAACCGCAAATCAGAAATCTCGCAAACCCTAATAAAAAATCAAACCCTTATCCATAGGTTCCAGTCTACTTTATATATTCACATGAAAACCTGCAAAGCCAAAACCCGTAGTAGGTGAAAAGGGAAATGTAATGGATTGTGATGCTTAGCCTGTCACTTCTGAAAATATATTATCGAAATCTGCGGTATACTTCGTGCCACAATGATCATGTTCAATTTTTCGATCAAATTGAAGGCCGATGGTCGCAATATGGTGGGTCAGAAAGAGTTCGATTTTCTTGTGCAGAGATTCGAACGTGAGACCCATCGGGATTTGATTGCAAGATCGAACCCTTTTCGACTAGAAGCAATTGAGATTTCATGACTATTCTGCTGAGCAACAAACATAAACTCCGACAGTTAGCAAGAGCAACAGCTTAAAAAACAAGAAATAAAGCTGCAAACCAATGAAGTCCCGACTATTTTGCTAAGAGAAATATATATATATACACCTCTAAATTTTATTATAAAATCCATGTAATGTAGAAAATGTATGAAGTTATAAAAAGCTTTTTTCCACTTTGACTAAAGTCAACATTGCAAAAGTGTAAATAAACCAACAAAAAAATTCAATTTAAATAAAACGCTAGGAGTAATCTACTTACCAGACCATTTGCACCGATCGGACTACCGGCAATGTCGGATGTGACTGCGCACGCTAGCCAGGTCGTACCATTGATGCAAATGGTCGGGTAAGGTAAAAAGGAAGTAACCTACTTACCCGACACCATTTGCACGGATCGAACGACCGGCAACTTCCCATGTGACCGCTCAAGGGGTGAATAAACAAACAAAATTAGGATTAAATTGGTTGATTTAGAAAAGAGTTTAAAAAGTGTAAATAAACAAATAAAAAAAATTACACGTCGGATGTGACTGCTCACGCCAGCTAGGTCGTCCGATCGGTGCAAATGGTCGGGTAAGGTAAAAAGGGAGTAACCTACTTACCCGACCATTTGCACCTATCGGACGACCAGCAACGTCGGATGTGACCACTCAAGGGGTGAATAAACAAACAAAATTAAGATTAAATTGGTTGATTTAGAAAAGAATTTAAAAAGTGTAAATAAACAAATAAAAAAAATTACACTTTAAGTAAAATGCCAACATTTCAAAATTGTGTGAATAAATAAACAAATCAAACTGGTTGATTTAGAAAAGCGACTGTGGAGGATAAATGAATTTGAAGACCAGATTAAAGAGGAGAACAAAGTTTAAAAGAAAATTGTAAACTCTAAAATATTTCGATTAAATATATAATTAAAATAATTATTTTAAAATTATGGAAAAAAAAAATTATTTCTTAATCTTTTGGTTTAAATTTAGAATCTTGAAATAGAGTACTAAAGTTAAGTTAAACTTCTTTATCCAAAAGATAATTATTATTCAATTGATATCATCCACCTCTTTTAAAAAAACAAGCATTCAACACAACAATTTGCAATTGATATCATCCACCTTTTTACATTGTGAAATTGAAGAAAATAAAATTAGATGCTATAACCACAAAATTAAATCAATGTGTTAGTATCAATTTTGAAGTTTATTATAATTATTATTCTCGTTTTAAAAATCAAAATTTTATATTATTCATATAATAAATTAATCATTTAGATAAAATAAAGAAATCATTGAAATTAATGTCATATTCATTTTGAAGTTTATTATAATTATGATTTTTCTAGACTATAATCATTTGAAACAAAGTTTATAATGAGTATTCGAGATGCGTGTTTCTAATCTATATATAAATAGAATAGTATGCTTGTCATGATGATGGTGGTGGTGGTGGCAATTAACGTCCCATGAGACCAAACTTTGGGCTATTGGACCAAAAAAACGAATTATTTAGTTTGTTTTAAAATTGCATTTCTATGCTTAAAGAGCTTGGAGAGAAGCGTCCCTAGCTCACTATAATTTTGACAAGTTAAAAGGCTAGGAAGGTCAGGATTGCAACAAAGATTATGAAACCGAGATCTAATGTGGGTGTAAGCAGTGCATTCTAAGAGGAAGTGTTTTTCATCCTCAATGTTCATATTCTCACAGAGATGGCAAATCCTTTCTACCCATGGTATTTTAGGAACTGCCCAACGACCAGTTTCACTATGAGGCTCATGAGAGTTCGTTCTTATCTTGGCCATATTAATTTTTTTTCTGTGAACTAGTTAAAACCGAGAGACACTTTTGATCTTCTAGAGTAGGGTTGATGACTTCCTTATAATATTTTAATTTTCTTTTATCCTCTAAATCTTTCTCACACCACAATTTATCCTTAAACTTAGAAGTGATAATATTTTTAATGTTATTTAGATTTTGCAATGCAACATTTTCGTCGATCTCCCAATGGTTTAACCAAGCCTTGGTATCTTTATAACACCCTCGCTTGAGCCTTAGGTGGTTTTGGCTGGAATTTAAAGCTAGTTTAGGAAGTCTGTGGTCTCCCATGTTATTGATTTTGTGCTTATACAACAGGAGCTTAGTCATAGCTAGGCTCTCGATAGGGGAAAGACCCACTTCTATAAGGAGAATAGGGTAGGGTGTATTGATTTTAATTTTGAGATTATTCGTTATAAAACGCTTCTATATTTGCTCAATCTTTCTCCAAGATTCTCTAGAGATGTTGCAACCCCAAACCTCACACCCATACAAAATAACAGAAGTGACTAAAGTTTCAAAGAGAAGCTTCTTTCAATAATTAAATATATTTAATCTTTAAAAAAAAAAATTTATTTTTATTTTGAATTAATAACGTATTTTCTTACTTAGCTTTTTTCAATAATTAAATATATTTAATCTTTAAAAAAAAAATTTATTTTTATTTTGAATTAATAACGTATTTTCTTACTTTTAAATTTATAGAGTTGGATTGTACACTAATTTAAATTTAAATTTACATAGTTATTAAGAATTATATGTGCAATGGAAAAGTACTTCTAATTTTTTAAATAAAAAACTTTTTAGAATGGAAAATTTTAGTCCAAGGCATTCTGCTTGTATATTTTGACAAAGCTCTTCAAACTGCTTATTAGTCCCTGCCGAAAGGCCAAGGTACTATTGTTTTCGATATTGCTTGACTTTGTATTAATCTTTGTTTGACTTTGCATATGATTTCATATATAATAAAGTTTTTGGTTCAGTTTTTTTTTTACTATTTATTATTGCATTGTATATCATTTATCTCTAATGCTATTGGCCAATAATTTTAGGCGTTATTACCCGGCTGGCAGTGTTGGTCTTGGAAGTTGGATTATATAATTAACTAATGTAGTGCTTAGTCACTGCATGTTTTAATGGCGGTTATGTAGAGCTTGTTGTTGGCCACGTTGTTCTTGGAAGTTGGATTATGTAATTAACTAAATTTTAATGTTGCAGTGCTTAGTCACAGTATGTTTTAATGCCGCTGGTTATGTGCAGTTTGTTGTTGGCATAGTGCTTGGATATTTAGAGTGCTTAATCACGACATGTTTTAATGCAGTTAGTTATCTGTAAGCATTAGGATTAGCGTCATCTTGGACCGCCCAATTCTAGTTCATCTTCGTTTTACAAATTCATTTTTAAGGGATTTTGAGTATTTACATTGTTGCTACTGCTTGTTGTATTACTTATTGTTGGTGTATTGTGTATTGTTGGTGTGTTGGAGTTATTTTGTGTTGGTGTATTGCTGGTGTGTTGGTGTATATCGGAGTTATTCCCTTCTGTAATTTAAGGTATGTTCTCTTGCGTGCATCCAATGCTTTGTGTGCATCCTGTTTTCTTTGTTTTTTTATCATAAATTTTATGTACATATATCATTAGCTTTGAATCCTTGTAGCCTGCCTCTTTCTTTGTTAGAAAGCTGTGAATTAGTAATTTGTTTCCTAAATTAACAAAAGATTTCTAAATTAGTAATTTGTGCACTAAATTTCAATACGCTAATTGTCCATACAACAATCAAAGCAATGTCTATTTTAATAAGCATCGAGGAAATTTAGAGAGCACTAGAAGACATATGTTTATGTGATTAGCGCAATATAGAACGTTTCATGTTTCTCGTCGCTGGCTAGAAGTACCTTTATGTCCGTGTCCATTCTTTCCAATAGTTGAAGCAGCATAGAGCTCAGAGTTGCATCTACAGGAACATTAGTACAGTTTATTAGCCAAAAAGAAGCAACCAGAATGCTGAATTGGGAGGTATTACTCACTACAGTTTCTTTGACGGATTGATTGTTCATGGAATTATTGGTTTGAATGAAAGGTTCAAATCAAGGTTGCAGGATTTGAACTTGCAGCACCCTGTCTCCAAAACATAAGTGCTAGCGGAACTACGCCTTGCTTTCTTCCTAACGCTATGTGCTCGATGTTCTCTCTCTGTTTTGTATATATATGTAATTTAGGTGGGAACAAAAAATGAATAATGGGAAAGCATGAAAATATTAATTTCTTAGAACATCTAACTAAACTTTGCCCATTAAACAAAGTAACATTAGGCTTGCAATTTTTTTTTGAAAGAGCAAAAACAAGAGTTTTTTTTTTCAGTGGCTATTTCAATATGCGTTTGATTTTTTTTTCAATAGAAACAGTGCCTATTTTAATGGCTATGCATTTGATTTGTTTTCAATAGAATCAGTGCCTATTTTAATAGCTTTTGTAAAAAAATATTGCAGAGAGCAAAAACCGAGATTGTTTTTAGACGTAGTAGTGAAAAAGAGAGAACAATTGACCAAGTTTACTCATTCGTTGAAGCATACGTTGTTCATTCTATTCGCAATTGATCCGGAGACAGCTTCCCTTCGCGTGGTTCCAGACCCATAACCTGAACTTAAAAATAAAGTGAACCACCTGAAAAATAACGGCAAATTCAGGTAAAACAATACTTTATTCATCAACTCGCAAGTATAAGCCACTAAATGCTCTGCTCGAGTCTCATTCCATTTGCAAAACCTGGGTAAATGTATCTATGTCTTA
The DNA here is from genome assembly GCA_001517045.1 of Pseudotsuga menziesii. Taxonomy (NCBI): domain Eukaryota; kingdom Viridiplantae; phylum Streptophyta; class Pinopsida; order Pinales; family Pinaceae; genus Pseudotsuga; species Pseudotsuga menziesii. The sequence continues at coordinate 34,782 of LPNX011057312.1, forward strand.
CCTCCCGTATGCTCAAGCCTCTCATTCTAGACATAGGTATTGAAGACAGAGATAGGCGTAGCCTCGTACCACAGATGTTGCTATGCTCCTGGCACGTGCAAATCCCCAAAATATGTACTCCATTTAACAAGATGATAAATAACAATTTCAAAACACCCATAGTAACTAGTGGTATTGCATATATAAATAATCTTGACAAGCATTTTATTAAGTAGCTGGGGTGGAGGTAGCAGATCCTGAAGCCTCTAGCTTAGCGAGTTTCAGTTTCACTCGTTGAAGTAGCACATGTAGCTTGCAGGACGAGTGAGACACTAATTGAATCGTAAGATACATGTTGTGTAGGACGAGTGAAACACTGATTGAATCGCAAGATCATTGCATTTCATTTTTGACCTGCCTGCCATCCTTTCAGTAAACAGGTTCCATAAACAACAGTGCTATCCATTGGATGGACAGTAAAGCAAACGTACGGGCACCTATGAAAAAATTGCAGAACATGTGGTGGTCGCATAAAGATCAAATGCTTGGTTAAAGACGAAGGTTTATAGATTTTAATTAAGACACAGTTTTATAGATTTTAATTAATTATGTTTTGGTTAATTTAAGATTTAGCTACTGATAAAAATTATTAATAAAAAAGCTCATAGACAAGTGTTCATCCCATAGTAAGTTTACTTTATCTCGATTAAAAGACATACCGTGAAAAGTTTACTAGATGCATGCGTACATGTGACAAGTATCAATTCCTTAATCTAAGAGATGCATACGATGCAAGGTGGTGTGCATGTATGCAAAGTGTATTCTATACAATTGCATGTGTCTATTGTGCAACCTGTATAATTGCACGTAAGTATGTCTCTTCATGCTAGTCTTAGCCTTGGTTAAATGCAGACATACCACTTTGGTCGATATTATTTGTTTTTGGCCACCAATTCAATGGCGGCTTCCACATATTTTCTCAGTTCGTACTACAGTTCTGCATGTGCTAAAGAACTAGAAATTATGTTAGAAATTTCACCTTCTGCATGTGCTAAAGAACTAGAAATTATGTTAGAAATTTCACCATGGACTTGGGAGACAATTTTTTGGCAGAGATAACTCTAGCAAAAATCAGGAACATAATGGAAGCATCTTATATTATGTTAATCACAGACCTTCAGACTTGCCATACTTTACTTGAGGTTAGTATTTAATTGCTAATTTATTCTAGTGGCATGATTGGTTACAAATATTTGGATACTGTTATTAACGAATGTAATGGATTTTAATTTAGTTTGCCCAACTATTCTTTTTTGAAAGTCTTAGTTTACAATATCCAATTTTCAGTTTCTGAACTCATTCATGAAATCATATCATCCGGCTCTATGCCACTAGCTTGTAATTATTGGTATTGCATAGCCCAGAAGATATGTCGTCGAACTAGCGATTGAATTTAATTGATCTTTTTTATTTGATTCATTGTTTCAATCATAATTGAAAATATGGAGTATTTATGCTGGCGAATCAAATTCTCCAGCAACCAGACAGACTCACGAGTAATTTACATGTCACTTGATACTGGGACCTGCCAGTAATTAGCGTTTTAGTGCTTGTTTGGTGCATCTGACTTGTGGACCGATAGAAAAACCCATTGCTGATGGAAAAACCCATTGGTGTCAAATATAAATGCCAAAAAGGCAAAGCAAAAACCCTATTTTCTAATGATTTCCATGATTTTAACTGTTGAGTCCCAGTCATACTCACATTCCAGCCTTGCTGAATCATTCGCCAAGGCTACTCTAGGTAGTCGAACTGCTTTAGCTACTGTGGGGAAGGCAAAGCATTTTCGAAACTGTGGGGAGTTGAAAGGGTTCATTTTCATTTGTTTTAGTTTCCTCTTCTCATGTGCATCTAAGCTTTCCAGTTTATAATTTGTGACTTTTAAATAGGAATGGAAGAGCCTCGACTGAGATAATAGAATTCAAAATATTATTCTTGTAAATCCCAGAGATGGGAGACGACTCTTTCTCGGTTACGAGAACGATCATAATACTTTGTTATTCCCGGTCTTCCACTTCTTTAAATTCTTCCTAGTAGCTCCTCCTCTTTTACTTGGTAAACACTTTATAGAATTCTTGTGCTCCAATGTGAGAGATATGACCTATATGGCCCCTAACTTATGAATAGAAATGTGGCCCTAGGAATTGGGCTCCTCTTTCAGCACTGGAATACAGAGAGAATAGTTTGCATTGCTCATGGATGGCTTTAACTGCTAGAATATTATTTTTTTTGGGCTTAAGAAATTTTCTGCAGTTAGCACTTTAAACCCTAAATAATGAATAAAAAATAACCATAAAAACATCTTAAATATTAAATCCTTAGATAGTTACTCCCAAAAATATATTTCATTAAGGGAATTACGGCCTTAAAGACTTTAGCATGTGAATTAAGAATTGAGCTATTATTTCACACCTATTGATTAAGGTCGTGACCACCAATGTTTGAACTCAGGTAAGCAATGGAATTATTGTAATGCTTATTTAAAAAATGAATTCCATGTAGCTATAACCATGGGGTGGATATCCTCCAACGTCACTTCCAGATATGCAAGCTTAGGTATTGCTTTGTCTCAGGGATCTTAAACTTGGGCACCATGCAGATGCAGCCAAAGCATACTCCTAAAAGATGGAATCCTGCTCCCTATGAAACTTATGGAAATGGCTATGTTCAGTCAAACAAAATCTTTTATCGAGGAACTTGAAAATGAACATCGATCTTTCACATAACTCATGATTCGGTGATATATTTTTATATATTGCATTTGTAACTAATGCAATATATTGCTAAGATATCTCACAGAAGTTATGATTCCCAGGAAACTTTTCACCACCTAATATATTTATTGTGATGCTTGTTTAATATTTTTTATTTTTAACAGAAACTATAAACATAAATATATAAAAGGGGGCTGCGCACAGCCATGCGTTACAGAGATGGTAGCTTCAGCAGAAAATGTACATCAAAAAG
>LPNX011057341.1:9469-32472 GCA_001517045.1 Pseudotsuga menziesii
CTTTGTGCATTTTGGAAACTTGTTAGGACATATTGTGTGTAAGGATGGCATACTAGTTGACCCAATGAAAATTGCATCCATTGTGAATCTATATGAACCTACTATAGTAAAACAGTTTCTATCTACCCTTGGTCATAGCAGGTGCTATAGAAGATTCATTTGCAAGTATGCATCGATCACTGCATCATTGGAGAAACTGTTGAAGAAGGCCAATACTTTTCAATGGAATGAAGAATGTGAAAAATAATTCAACATGCTAAAAGAAGGAATAGTAAATGATCCAATCCTAGTATTTCCTAATTGATAAAATGAGCTCCATGTTGATGTTGATGCATCACGAATTTCTCTTGGTGCTATATTGTCCTAGCTAGTAGAAGACAAGATGGAAGATCTAGTCTATTTTTCTAGTAGAGAGCTATCACAAGAACATAAAAACTACATGACAATAGAGCAAGAAGCATTTTCCATTGTTTAAACAGTATAGATGTCTCACTACAAATTATTGAGAGGACACTTCAATTTATTCATGAATCCCTCTATCTTGAAGTATCTAGTAAAAAATATAGTGTTATAAGGAAGAATATACAAATACGGTTGCTTCTGTTTAAGGAATTTTCTTTTGAATTCATAGTAAATATTAGGAAACATAATCATGGACCTGATATTATCTCTTGCATAGAACCAGGTGAAGGTGATGGAACAATGGACAACCAACTACTAGATGTAACATTATTTAGAGTGGAATCCATTCTAGATAACTTAGATGAAATCGCATTGTTTTTCATCATAGGAAAGGCTCCATATGACTACTTCTCATCCTAGAAATAACACTGGGTTGTAAGAGTTGTGGAATATCAAATAAATATGGAACACCTATATAAAATGGGCATTGACAACATCTTGCATAGATATGTATTAGACTCATGAGTGTGAAATCATTATGTGGGAATGTCATGCTGGATTTGTGGAAGGAAATGTTGGCAGAAAATATATAGGAAGAAAGATACTCCAAGTAGGACTGTGGCGGCCAACGATTTTTAGAGATGCTAAGGAATATGCATGGAATTGTGACATTTTACAACATGTTGGTTGACCATCTTAGAGAGATGAACTCTTATTTCCTGTAGTTCAAGCTCTAAAACTATTGGAGGAATGGGAGAATGAATTTGTGGAACCCATTAACCCATCGATGAAGCATTCAAAATCCAATTACATTATCACTACAATAGATTATTGAACCAAGTGGGTCAAAACCATGCCAGTATGAGATTGTTCTGTAGAGACAACTTCTTAATTAATTTATAAAAACATTTTTACTTGATTTGGGTGACCCAAAGGTATTACAAGTGGCAAAGGAAAACATTTTCTAAAAAATACCATCAAATAGTTGATAGCTAAATTTCTGATTCAACATCATAAAATTAGTGCATATCATCCTTAGGTGAATGACTTTGTGGAAGAATTAAACAAGATTATGGAGAATGGGTTGACCAAATTTTGTTTCAAAAACATGAAAGACTGGGTTGAGTGATTACAAGACTACTACTAAGAATATTCGTAAGAAGACTCCATTCTATATGGTCTACAGAAAATAAGTAGTAGTTCCCACTGAATTCATAGTTCCAAGTCTTTACTTTACACATGCAACATAGATGACATAAGAAGAATCAGTTGTGGAATGAATTTCAGAACTAATGGAAGTTAAAAAATCATGTGTTATAAAAGAATATTATGGAATAGTGGAAAAAGGGAAACATAAGGCATGGAACAATCACCACTTCAAGAAGAAACAATTTACCAAAGGACACAGAGTTCTTATGTATGGCCGCAAATTCGTGAAGCATCTAGGAAAATTACCAATGCATTGGTTGGGACCATTCATTTTGCCGAAATCAATAATATGCACATATTGATGCTATATTGCATCTATGATGGGTGAATGAAACACAATTGAATCCATGCATCTCTGCTTAATAATTCCACAAGAATGCACTCCTGCTCTTGAGAGTAATTTAGTTAGGACTTAGGATGTTTTTTTCACAATCTAGTCATTTTCCTTTTCAGTCTTTAGTTGGTTTCCACATTTTTCTTGCTTCTCAATTAGTCTTGACAATTGTGGTTGGGGGTGGAACCCACAGTTCCATTCAGTCGTTTCTAGTATCATATTGTGACAATGTAATTTCCTTATCCCTCAGACCGCTAGTCACTCGTACTAAGCCACAACCACTTCGGCTCATTTAGTGTGTCCTAATGGAAATATTCACCACCTCAACTTTATAACAATCCCATCCACCTAAGCCATTATCCTTGAATTGTGTGATTTCCATCATGAAGATCCAAACCCCATAGATGAATCCCTTACACATCGTTTCCCATCTAATGCATATAATGTGAAAGGACACCCCACCATTCTTCTACACCTATATAATGATACACAATATCCCTTTCCATTCATAGGACATTTTCCCATGTCTTGTCTTATTGTAGCCATGCAAATAGTTTTTCTTGACCCTATGTTCATTCCCTTATTGTTGTATGAGCTATTATTTCTCATTAAGTCTCGCTTAGTCACCTCTAAGTAGTGCACCTCATTGATCATTCCCAGTCTCACTTTGCATTAGATTAACATTTATATGCACAAAACCCAACAAGATTTTTAGTATTCATGTTAGATGAACATTCCAAGGGATCATGATGTTCTCTGGATGAGGGTCACCCTTGATACTCCTGCCACATCTCACTCTCTGAAGCCTCCTTCTGCCATCATGAAATTTTATGGGAGCTCGAGAGAGTGACACCTTGCAAGCCAAGATGTAGATNTCCCCCTTGATACTCCTGCCACATCTCACTCTCTGAAGCCTCCTTCTGCCATCATGAAATTTTATGGGAGCTCGAGAGAGTGACACCTTGCAAGCCAAGATGTAGATGCTAACCTTGATGCTATAATTTACATGCTTCATCCTCATTTCTTAGTCTCTCTAAAGCTCATAAGATCGTCTTCAAAAGCCTTGTCTTTTGTTGAATAGGAAGATAACAATCATTAGAGAAAATTTGTGTTCTAAAATGTGCCTTATAAAAAAATGTGCCATGGATGAGTTGTATTGAGTTGGATTTCTCAAATCAATAGAATTTCAAAAGTTTTGGGAAACCATTATGGTTGAGTTGGACATATGATTCTTATGTGCCATATTTTTATTTTAAAATATATAATTCCATTAAAATATCACCTTGGTTAAAATCGTAAAAAGTGAATTTCGAAATATGATAAATATACTTGAAATAATTAATATAGAGTATTTTATATCATCACTACTTCCAAGTCCTTTAAAATATAAATATTACATTAATTAAAATGAAAGTGGAGTAATTTTTAAATATCGATGACATTTATATAGTTAATCTTTTAAAAAATAAATAAATAATATTTACTTTTAAATGGAAGAAAATTAATTTTAACTTGATTTAAACATTTTTAAAGAGAAAAATAAATAATATTTAATTAATTTTAGATGTTTTTCTCCTATAAATACTAAAATTGGTGTACAATCTTGGAAAACTCAAAACATGAACGTTGTAGCTTTCGTCAAGGTATTTTTAATGGTACAACAAGCATCCAATTCCAAGTTTGAGAGTGAAACTAAAAAACAATATTATATTATATAACTTGAAAAAAAACGGTATTATATTATACAAAATTATATAATATATAATGATAGTTATTGATTATTATTTTTATTTTATGTAGTTTATAACACACACATGTGAAACCGCTTAATTTTTAATATAAAAATTATATAAAATAATAATAGTGATTGTTTATTTTTAGCGTTATTGTAATTATATTTTTAGTGTTATTATAATCTTTTTTTAGTTTTAGATTTTATTAATTATATAATAAACATAGTGGTACATTTATAATAAAAAAAAATTATAATATAATTTTTTTAAAATTTACCACTATCATTTATTGTGTGTGCACAAGAAGATTTATAAATAAATTAAATAAGTTATAATATAAATTTAAAAAATTGACTACTGTATCATTTATTGTGTGTGCACAAGAATCTAAACCTTTCATTAATATTTTCAACCATCATCTATTAACTCTACACTAACCCAACATACTTTTCCACTACTATTAATGAGACAATATAGGTTGACCTTCACTAGAAAAAACCTTTAACTTAGTGTGACATGGCATACTGTAGTGTGATGTGGATTTTTTTATTATTTTACTTAGTAGTTAAATTTTAGATCCCAAATTTTCTATAATGTGTCAACCTACAATGGAGTCCTTAGGACTGAATATTTTGAAGGAAAATGATCATTTTCCAAGTTTGCTTCCTATAACACGACAAACAAGAGGGATGTAGTCTTTCTTCCAGGAATTTTTCCTCTACGTAACATATGGTAATTTTGTTCAGTGTCACTGATACAAAGGATAAATACCAATGCTATTTAGTACCATAAGAGATAAATTGTTTACTAATGTTGTTCAATACCAGAGTTGGATCCTTCATTTGAAGTAACATAAGTAGAATATGCACAAGGATTAGTACCATAGTAGAGTTGACTCGAGGGAAATTCAACCTTTATGGTTGGGGTGTGTTGGATCCTTTTTTTTTAATAAGACCACAAAAGGAGGAAGAAAAGAAGAGTAGGTAAGGAAATGTATAAAGAAATAATAAGTTGCAGAAAAGCAGTAACAACCACATCAACTTTTGGACTAGTTTTGGATATGCTCCATAAGTATAAAGGAAGCACAGGACATGTGGAAGGAGTGTGTGTGAAGTAACTAGAGCATGAAATAATCCAAACATTAGAAGACTTGAGCCAATAAAATATAGATATATCCATATTTGTAGTTGGAGTTATGTATCTAGGTTTTAGGGTTTCATTTGTATGAGGGGATATCCTGCGATGGGTGATCCTATGGTGACTGCAAGGCCCCATAGCCATGAAGTAATTTGTTGTAATTATTATCATTTCCCATAATAAGAAAGTATTGTTGGGCCCCTTTAATTTTTCGGTATGATTGTCTTTTACATGTTTTTTTTGTTTATTTTTATGCTTAAATGGATCATATATTTGAATAAGTAATGTTGCAAAGTAATCAAATGACTGAGTTTCTTTTAATTGTTGTTGCGATATGAATGAAAAAACCACACAACCACATCCATACAATCAACCATTCCCTATCTCATTCTAGTCTTGGTTGTGCTTTGGGTGAGACCTCCCACTTAAAGAGATTGAAAATATTAGCACACTAGACTACAACAACGCCAATTTGTAGGCCCATGCACAAGAACCCCAGTCTCAATTTTTTTCCAACAACAAACAACACAACAAGTATTTATAAGCGATGGTAAAAATCTTTTAGTTTTAGGATCTAGTAATGTAATATTCCTAATGGCACTTTGGAAGATGTGTTTTATTTTAAAGGAATTCGCATCAACCTACTTTCTATTTATCATGCATGTTAGAAAGACTATAAATTTGAATCTTGTCTTGGTAATTATGTTTGAAAATATATCAAGTATAACTTCAAAATTGTTTCTTTTTTTCATGTTGATCATAATATTAGATTATATAAGTTTACTGGTTTTAATTTTAAAAAAAACAACCTTTTTATGCCTATGCTTCTCATGCTGATGAAAAACATAAATTATGGTATGAAATCTTAGGTCACTTTTATGCTTAAAATGGTACATGGCTTACCCTCAATTTCTCCCACTAAAGGTGTTTGTGAGGGATATGTTCTTGGTAAACACCATAAGTAAATATTTGGTAAAGGTAAATCTTGGCATGCTAATGAGAAATTGTGACTAATTCATAGAGATATTTGTGGTCCTCTTTAAAGTCCTTCTTTGTCTCATGTAGTGTTTTTTTTTTTCATTGATGACTTTAGTCATAAATGTTGAGATTATTTTTTGAAACATAAAAGTGAAACCTTTGGTATATTTAAAGATTATAAATATTTAGTTGAGAAAGAATATGGTAAAAGTATTAATACTTTGAGAACCGATAATGGGGGGAATCACTAAAAATTAATTTAATGCATATTTATATGCACATGGTATTCAACATCGAAAGATTGTTCCTTAGACACCTTGAAAAATGGGGTAGATGAAAGGAAAAATAGGACTTGTATTAAAATGGTTAGACATATTATTTATTCTAAATGATTACATAAAAAATTTGGGATAAAGCTATTTGTTGTGCTAACTATATCTTCAATAAATTCCCTATTAAAGTAGTTTTCTAGGTTACTTTTGAAGAAAAACGAAATGGAAGAAAATTCGATATTAGTAACTTCAAGATATTTGGTAGTGCATCTTGGGAAAATATTCTAGATGAAAAAATAAAATGTTAGATCCCACATCTCACTATTATAGCATGATTTTCCACACTTGGTACATCATGTTTTGATGGCATTTCCATGTCCCTATGTAGAATCACTATACATGATCCACCCAATAATTGGAATTATTTGTCAGAAACGACGGATGCCAACATTGACTTGGACAAGTTCTGCACCTCGACAGGTTCAACATTGACTTTGAAAATATCTACACCTCAACATGAAGGAAACAAGTTCAATGTCAACTTCGACAGATTCAGCACCTTGACATGCATCATCGGCACTAGAGACCGATGAACTACCGCATATTGTATCTCTGTCTTCCAGTTGTCTGTAATGGTTGAAATTATGGAATTGCTCCAACTTCTCTTGTAACTGAACGTAACAGGAAGACAACCCAAGCATTATTAGCACTCTATTTAAGCATGTACATTATTGTAACATATAAGAGTAACACAACAATAATGAAGTAATGGATACTGGTTCAAATTCTTGCATATTGTATATGTTTGTGTATGTTTTTATGTGTAGTGTATTTCCTACTTTTATTAATATTATTATTCTTATTCCATAATAATACTCAATTCATACAATCTAACCGTTGTCCCCATTGTTCACCTGGGAAAACACGGATCATTGGTATCAGAGCGTGTTCATGCTTAAGTCATGTGTAGACACTTCTATCGAGGTTACTTGATTTATGCTTGTTCAAACACACTTGCAAACTCAGAAATATAAGCAGAAACTACCTTCAACTTCAGAGTATCTATCTACTCGCACCACTAGACTGAAGATGGCCAGAGAAACAGACAATAGACATGTAACTGACGAGACATATCACTCATAGAGAAATAAATGGCTTTACAACTACCCGAAATGTTCAACCAATTCAATGAGATTCTCATGCGATTCGCCTAGACATTTGGAGTATTCTTAACAAGATCCAAATCCGAAAAAAACAATCGATTGAAGGTACAAATGAACTTGGACATACCGAATATAGAAGGAAAGATTGACGCAGAATCTATAGACAAATGGGTACAACAATTGGAATCCTATTGCTATGTGAACCAATTCTCAGAATTTGAAAAGATCACCATTGCATCCTTAAATATGTCAGCCTCTGTGCACTACTGGTGGGAGAATCTATCAACAAATATGGAGAAATACAGAGACCCTATATATACATGAGATAAATTTGTCGAGTACGTTCTAAAGGATTTTTACCCACCCAAGTACTCTGAACATCAGTATAAGAAGTGGCAATAACTAAGGCAATGGAATGACCAATCCATGCAGAGTTGCACCAACGATTTCTATCGACTAATGGCTTAGCCTTAGTGTTCAAGAAGAAGAGAAACTGCTTTTTTTGAAGTACGTTAGCGGATTGTCCCCGTAAATTCATCAAGAGATGGAGTTTATAAATGTTAGTATGCTTGACGATGCATCCCACTATGCCAATAATATTGAAGCTAAACATAAAGGAAAATCATGCTTCACAACTAAGGCAACAATAGGAACATTCGACAAGAAGTCACCAGTCGACTCCGACAAGTCAAGACACTTTTCTCAGTCAACCCTACCAAACAAATACCATGGAAAAAAACACTCTTAGAAATACAATAGGGAACGTAAAAAACAACCCCCTGTTATCAACCCAAATGGCACTTCTCCGTCTGAGTGCCGACATTCTTTATGTTGGTACACAAAAGGACATCTAGGATTGAAGTTTTCCAAAATACTATAGATGGGCATGACATGAGATGCATTTACCCTTGAACCAGCTTGCCATATTATTTTTCTAAGAGTTGAATGGTGTATGCGACTATATTCATTGCAACTCACGTATGTACGTGACTATTCCCATTGACAAATCGCGTACGGTACGCGACTATCTCCATTGCAACCCGCATACATCATCATACGCGGTTTTCCTTTAAGCAACTCGTGTGTCATACATGGGTTGCCTATATTAATAGTCATGTACATCTTCATTTGACATTAAAAAATATAAATCATGATTAATGGAGATTAGTTGGGCCTTAATCATTAACCACCCCAACTATCTCACCCTCCTCAACCTTCGAAACCACTTTATTTCCCAAAGTATAAATAGAGGCCTTGGGGAGGGCATTAAGGAATCAAGTTTGGAGAGAAAAGTTATGCTGATGGTATATCTTCAGAAGTCTTGGAGTAGCAAAACTCAGAGTCCTTTGGTTGCAGAGGAGTCCTTGTCTTAGATGTTGGGTTGTACTCCTATCTCATTCACTGATTGTTAATAAAGAGAATTCTTCTTCCAACATTGTGTTGAGTCTCTTTCATGTATTATGGTTGATGAATATATTCGATTATGCACTAGATATATTGTTTATCTAACCTGTTATATATACATGTATAAGATTGTACTTAGAGAATTTACTCTTTGCAGGTGAAAGAGGTGCATCCCTGGAATATTTGGATAGAAGCAGAGCGGAAGAAGATCAAGCTTGGATCAACCATCGATAATCGGGTGAGTCAAGTATTTCTTCCTATTTCCTTTATGTACTTTATTAAAGCTAATTTTCTGCAAAGTTAGAAGTAAATTGGTAACCCTAGACCCTAGTTTATGTTGAAATATTGTAACTTCGAAGAATATTCTATATGTATTTCTTTGTGGTTCCCGATGGTCTTACCGAGAGAACCACTTGTATTACTTTGTACCCTGATGCTTCTAATCGGAAAAACTAATAAGAATCATGAGGTAGTCCCCTCTAATTGTAAGGGTGGGTCATTAGCACCCCATTTTGATTACTTGAGCCTACATGTGTAACTCGAGCCTACATGATTTAACTCGAGCCTACATGTTAGATGAGTTAAATTAAGTGAACGGATGAATATAAATAGAGGTGTAGCGCTCCTCATTAGAGACACACACACTCACTTGTATAGCGCACTAATGGAGAAGAGAAGAATAGTTTGAGAAGGAGGAGGATCAGGCTTTGATCTCCTTGTTGGTTTTACCTTTTATCTTTTTGGGGCATCTATATTGAGGAAGCTTTTGCTGGGTTTTTTCCTTTAGGGTTTTCCCAGGATAAATCTATGTGTTGTTCTTGTGATACTATTTCTTTCAGTGATCCTGTTTATATGATTTTGTTATGAAAATGAAATGAAATACTAATGTGTTAGCTAAGAATATGAAAATTTAACATGGTATCAGAGCTAACCTGAATAGGACATCCTTCACAAGGTGAAATAGATCTCTCTCTCCCCGGAAGGAATTAGGGTTTTCGGGAAAAATTTTGAGTCTCGAAAAACTACTTGCATAGAAAATGACCCATTCTACAAGGTCAGGTATTAGGGTTTTCGGGAAAAGGTCAGTTTCCCATTCTACAAGAATTCAATTTTTGTGATTTTCTAACAAAATGACCCCAAGCACTAAGCTTGAGGACAAGCTAGAAGGCATAGAGAATTTCTGAGCATGGAAATACAGGATTGGTCTCGTTCTCCAAGAGAATGACCTTGATAAGTATGTCAAATAATAAGTTGTAGAACCTGAAGAAGCTGAAGCCAAGGAGAAGCACAGAAAGTATATGATTAGGGCACAAAGGATTATTGCTAACTCCATCAAGGATCACTTGATTCCTCAAGTGTCATCCAAGAAGAATCCAAAAGAAATGTTTGATGACCTATCTAGAATGTTTAAGGGAAGAAACATTAATAGAAAGATGAATCTAAGGGTTCAACTGAAGAGCACCAAGATGAGTCATGGAGAATCCATCCAAGACTACTTCTCAGTGGTTTCTCAAATCAAAGAGTGACTAGAAGCTATTGGAGATAAGATCGATGAAGATGAAATGGTCATGACTTCTCTCAATGGTCTCACTAGACCTTGGAAGTCATTCATTCAGATGATGTGTGCCAGAAAAGAAATCATGAAGTTTGACATCGTATGGGAAGACTGCATTCAAGAAGAGACTAGAGTGGCAAATAGAGAAGCTTTACTAAAAGCAAATTATCAAGCCCTAGCCACTCACACCAAAAGAAGGAGAGGCAAATAAAAATTCAATAGAATAAATTTCAAGGAATCTCATCCTCCCAAAAGAATCCAAAAGGTAAGAGAAAGTCCTCCCATTAGAGACTATTCTGATTTTGAATGTTTTCATTGTAATAAGATAGGACACCTTGCCCGAAATTGTCCTATGAAGAAGCAATAATATAGGAAGAGGATCAACAACAACAAAAGATATCATGCTCATCTAGCAAAAGATGAAGATGAAGAAGAACAAGAAGAAGAAGAAGAAAGACCTCCAAGAAAACAAGCAAGAGAAGAAGAAGCAGAAGAATATGTGCTATTCTATGCACTCTCTGGGTCTGTAACTCCTGGAGAAGACACCTGGCTTATTGATAATGGTGCTTCAAAGCACATGACGGGACAAAAGAAAACTCTGTCCAATCTTGAAGAAAAGAACTCTCCTCAGAAAGTATCCCTAGGAGTGACTATCAATATCCGATCAAAGGAGTTGGTGAAGCAAGCTACAAACTTGATTCAGGTAATCCCCTAAAGATGAAGGATGTATTATATGTACCTAGTCTAAAGAAGAATTTTCTTTCTATCTCAGCATTATATAAGAAAGGTTTCAAATTTTCTTTCATAGATGGCCAAGTACTCATGTGGCCCAAAGGAAAGAATATTGAAGATACAATCATTATTGGTGAAGAAGAGGGAGGCTTGTATAAACTAAGGGGGCACTCAGAAACAACCCTTGTGCATGAGTCCATAGACCCTAGTGAACTATGGTATATAAGGCTTTCCCACATTAACTACAAATCTCTACCTCATGTAAAAAAGGTAGTAACATGATTACCAGATATGAAGATCAAGCAGGAAGGTATTTGCAAAGGATGTGCAAAGGGAAAGAACATCAAGAATACATTACCAAAAAGTGAAACAAAGACAAAAAGGTACATTGGAATTGATTCATTCATATGTATGTGGTCCAATGTCTTCCACATCCCTAAGTGTCTTTGAATATTATATCACATTTATTGATGATTTTTCAAGAAAGACTTGGATATACTTCTTGAAAGCAAAAAGTGAAGTGTTTGAGATATTCAAGGAGTTCAAAGCCTTGATAGAGAATCTTTCAGACAAGAAGATAAAGACACTCTGTTCAGACAATGGAGGAGAATATACCTCAAAATTGTTTGGGGCTTTCTACAAAGATGCCAAAATCAAGAGGGAGTTAACCACTCCCTACAATCCTCAACAGAATGGGGTTGCGGAAAGAAATAACAGAACCATCATGGAGGCTGTGAAGACAGTGATATATGATCAAGATCTTCCAATGGATCTATGGGCAGAAGCAGCAAGAACTGCCGTGTATGTACAAAATAGAATATCTCACAGTGCTCTTAGGACCGAGACTCCAGAAGAAATGTTCACAGGAAAGAATCCTGAGGTAAGTCATCTGAAGATATTTGGTTGTCCAATATATCTTCATATACCAAAAGAGAAAAGAACCAAGTTGGACCCTTCTGGAAAGAAGGGGATATTTGTTGGATATTGTGAAGTATCCAAAGCATTCATAATTTACATTCCTGGATTTCATCACATAGAAATCAGTCGATATGTGACATTCGATGAAGAGGCAGCCCTCAAGAGATCCAGGAAGTGCCAACATGAAGAAGTATATGAAGAAGAGACATCTCCCAGAAATAAAGAAACTACATGTCCTCCTAAATATGAAGCTCCTGAAGAACATGACATGGTAGAACCTCAAGAACCTCCTATGATGGAGATATCAAGAAAGAGATAGCCTTCCTGGACAAGAGAAATTATTCGAGAGGCGAAAAGATATGGAGCACCTAAAGGCTCCACAAGGGAAAGAAAGAAACCTAAAACTTTCTCCAACTATGTAGCCTTGATGTGTGACCTTGTAGATCAAGAACCTACAAACTACGAAGAAGAAGTACAGAAGAAAGAATGGAAAGAATCAATGACTGAAGAATACCAGTCAATAATGAAGAATGATGTATGGGATATAGTTCCCAAACCAAAAGGAAAGAGTGTAGTATCCTCCAAATGGATATTTAAAATAAAGCATGCAGTTGATGGGAGTATCGAGAAGTATAAAGAAAGATTTGTGGCCAGAGGTTTCTCTTAGAATGAGGGAATTGACTATGAAGAGGCATTTTCCCTAGTAGCATGGTATACTTCAATTAGAACTATCATGGCACTTGCATCCATGATGAAGTGGAAATTACACCAGATGGATGTGAAAACAGCTTTTCTGAATGGTGTGATCGAAGAAGAAATATACATAGAACAGCCACAAGGATTTGAAGTTGAAGATAGACATACTCACGTATGTAAGTTAAAGAAGGCCCTTTATGGTCTTAAACAAGCCCCTCGAGCTTGGTATGAGAGGATAGATAGCTTCCTATCAAGCATGGTCTTTACCAAGAGTAAAGTTGATCCTAACCTCTATCTCAAGGTTTTAGAAGATAAACCTATCATCCTACTATTATATCTAGATGACCTATTCTTGACGGGGAATGAGAAACAAGTGATGGAAAGCAAGACAAAACTAGCAGAAGAGTTTGAAATGAAAGACCTTGGGTTAATGCATTATTTCCTAGGTCTAGAAGTATGGAAAAGTTCGGAAGGAATCTTTCTCAACCAAGGAAAGTATGCGGTGGAGATATTGAAGAGATTCAATATGTTGGAATGCAAAGCCATGAACACACCCATGGATCCCAACCTAAAGCTATTAGCTAATGAATCATCATAGTTAGTGGATGTGACTCTTTACAGAAAAATTATTGGGTCGTTGATGTACTTAACAAATACCAAACCAGACATTTGTTTTGCTGTAAACACCTTAAGTCAATATCTAGTACAACCTAGAGGGGTTCACTTGGTAGCTGCAAAGCATGTGATGAGATATTTGAAAGGGACTATAGACTTTGATCTATATTATGATAATAGCCATGAGTACATATTGTATGGATATATAGATGTAGATTGGGCCAGAAGTATCTCGGAGAGAAAAAGTACATCAGGAGGATGTTATAGTCTGGGATCTGCTATGATTTCATGGTTTAGTAGAAAGCAGTCCAATGTTTCTCTAAGCACTGTCGAAGTAGAATATATAGTAGCTTGCTCTGCTGGTTGTGAATCCATATGGCTTAGGAAGCTGTTGTCAAGATTATTCAACCTAGAGTTGGACACTGCCGTGATTCTATGTGACAACCAAAGTTGTATAAAGATGACAGAGAACCCTGTGTTTCACGACAGATCAAAACACATAGAAAACAGATATTTCTACATTCAAGAGATGATGCATAAAGGAGCCATAAAGCTCCAGTATGTGAGTACTGATGAACAGGTTACTGATGTGCTGACGAAACCTCTATCCCGAGTAAAGTTCAAACATTTTTGAGACAAGCTTGGCATGGTTCGAAAGGACCTTCACCAAAAGGGGGAGTAGTGATGTTGCAGTGGGATTGTATCATCCCTAGGAACTTTCCCTAAACTGATCCGGTGACCTCGGTCATTGAGAATGAAGAGGGATTGTATCATCCTAGAACATATGTTCATAATGGATCCGATGACTTCGGTCCCCGAGAATGTGGTGGGATTGTATCATCCCTGGGCACTTTCCCTAAAATGATCTAGTGATTGGATCATCCCAGGACATATGTCTAGAATGGATCCGGTGACTTCGGTCATCGAGAATGTGGTAGGATTGTATCATCCGTGAACCTCGGTTCAGAATGGATCCAATGATTGTATAATCTCAGAACATATGTCTAGAATGGATCTGGTGACTTCAGTCATCAAGAATGTGGTGGGATTGTATCACCCATGAACCTCAGTTTAGAATGGATCCGGTGATTGTATCATCCTGGGACATATGTCTAGAATGGATCCGGTGACTTTGGTCATCGAGAATGTGGTAGGATTGTATCATCCGTGAACCTTGGTTCAGAATGGATCTGGTGAACTTCGATCATCGAGAAGGTGGTAGGATTGCATCATCCATGAACCTTGGTTCAGAATGGATCCGGTGAACTTCGGTCATCAAGAAGGTGGTAGGATTGCATCATCCGTGAACCTCGATTCAGAATGGATCCGGTGAACTTCGGTCATCGAGAAGGTGGTAGGATTGCATCATCCATGAACTTCAGTTCAGAATGGATCTAGTGAACTTTGGTCATCAAGAAGGTGGTAGGATTGCATCATCCGTGAACCTTGGTTCAGAATGGATCTGGTGAACTTCGATCATCGAGAAGGTGGTAGGATTGCATCATCCATGAACCTTGGCTCAGAATGGATCTGGTGAACTTCGGTCATCGAGAAGGTGGTAGGATTGTATCATCCTTGAACCTCGGTTTAGAATGGATCTGGTGACCTTGATTGTCAAGAATTTGGTAGGATTGCATCATGCCTAGAATTTAAGTCCAAAAGAGATCCAAAGACTTCTATATCTTTGTATTGTGGCCTATAGGATATTTGCTGATGATGATGATGTTCTCTGATCGTAAGATCAGAGTATGATGATGATGATGTTGCTGATGATGATGATGTTCTCTGATTCAAATATCAGAATATGATGATGATGATGTTTCTCTAATCAAAAGATCAGAAGTTGTTGAGGATGATGATGTTCTCTGATCGAAAGATCAGAATATGATGATGATGATGTTCTCTTATTGAAAGATCAGAAGTTGTTGATGATGATGATGTTCTCTGATCAAAAGATCAAAATATGATGATGATGATGTTCTCTGATCAAAAGATCAGAAGTTGCTGATCATGATGATGTTCTCTGATCGAAAGATTAGAATATGATGATGATGATGTTTTCTGATTGGGAGATCAGAAGTTTCTTATGATTATGATGTTCTTTGATCGAAAGATCAGAGGTTGCTAATGATGATGATGTTTTCTGATCAAAATATCATAGTATGATGATGATGATGCTTTCTGATTGAAAGATCAGAAGTTGCTGATAATAATTTTTCTGATCGAAAGATCAAAAGTTGCAAACAATGATGATGTCGTACTGATCAAAAGATCAAAGTGTGATGATGATGACGTACTGATTGAAAGATCAGAGTATGATGATGCTTTAATGATGATGTTTCTGATCGAAAGATCAAAGTATGATGATGTTTTGATGATGGTGTTTCTAATCGAAAGATCAGAGTATGATGATGCTTTGATGATGATGTTTTTGATCGAAAGATCAGAGTATGATGATGTTTTGATGATGATGTTTCTGATCAGAGTATGACGATGTTTTGATGATGATGGTTCTGATCGACAGATCAGAGTATGATGATATTTTGATGATGATGTTTTAGATTGAAAGATCAAAGTGTGATGATAATGTTGCTAATCAAAAGATCAAAGTGCTAATGAAGATGTTGCTGATCGAAAGGTCAAAGTGCTGAAGATGTTGCCAATCGAAAGATCAAAGTGTTGAATATGTTGTTGCTGATCGAAAGGTCAAAGTGTTGAATATGTTGTTGCTGATCGAAAGGTCAAAGTGCTGAAGATGTTGTTGTTGATCGAAAGGTCAAAGTGATAAAGATGTTTCTAAGATCAAAGTGTTGAAGATGTTGCTACTGATTGAAGATTCAAAATGCTGAAGATGTTGTTGATCGAAGCAGTCAAAGTATTGATGATGCTGAAGACTAAATATTGAAGATGAAGACTACATGATGTTGAAAAGCTTCCAATGATTTATAGATGTGTCACCCTGATGATGTTCATGATGTCCTCTATTTCTCTCCTATTATTGTTGTTGTTGATGTTGTTGTAGAATACCCTTCTCGTTAAGGGGGAGTGTTGAAATATTGCAACTTCGAAGAATATTCTATATGTATTTCTTTGTGGTCCCTGATGGTCCTACTGGGAGAACCACTTGTATCACTTTGTACCTCGATGCTTCTAATCAGAAGAACTAATAAGAGTCATGAGGTAGTCCCCTCTAATTGTAAGGGTGGTTCATTAGCACCCTAGTGTGATTACTTGAGCCTACATGTGTAACTCGATCCTACATGTCAGATGAGTTAACTTAAGTGAACGGATGAATATAAATATAGGTGTAGCGTTCCTCATTAGAGACACACACACTCACTTGTATAGTGCACTAGTGGAGAAGAGAAGAATAGCTGGAGAAGGAGGAGGATTAGGCTTTGATCTCCTTGTTGGTTTTACCTTTTATCTTTTTGGGGCATCTATATTGAGGAAGATTTTGCTAGGTTTTTCCCAGGATAAATCTGTGTGTTGTTCTTGTGATACGGTTTCTTTCAGTGATCCTGTTTATATGCTTTTGTTATGAAAATGAAATGAAATACTAATGTGTTAGCTAAGCATATGAAAATTTAATAGGTTACAAGGGTGTTTAATCCTGAACAACAGAACTGGTGACTCCGTTGGGGAGCCCAGCCTGCTATGGGTTAACTCTATAGATCCTTGCCTAGTCTTTGCTTTGATTCAGTGTGTGGTATTTTGTCTTGGTTTAGACTTATACTAGTTTTTGAATACCTTCATAATTTTTCTTTTTCTTTAAAAAATTTACTCTTGTATGCGGGTTTTTGTGCTACATAGTCGCGTACAGAGGTCTGTGTACGTGGGTTGCTATATTGGACAATCTAATATAGTACATGGATTGCTCTTGTAGACAGTCATGTACAAGCCTGAGCAATAAAATATTTTGGGTAGGGTTGCTTGTCCCTATCCTTTTGTGGATTTTGTCTTACCTGATGGTCTTTAGTACTGGCATTGCACTATAGGTTTTATAGCCCTGTTAACCATACTTCTTGCTTTTCGGTGAGCCCTTGGGTTTTTATGGGTTGGATTGTCTTTCTTTTAGCAATTTGAAGTGGATTTTCCTGTTGGGTTATAGGTCCAAGTGCTGGTTGTCTGAATCAGTGATAAGGGTTCTAGATACCGTATATCCCATTCTATTTCTGAAGAGTGTTGGTTTGTCACTTGCCTTTGATTGATTTCAGTGATTTCCTTTCATTGTGTCTTCCCCAACTGGGTGTTTTCCAAGTCTTCCTTAGGTGGTTGATCTTTGGTTTTTATAAATCTGCTTTACTTCATTTTGCTTACTTTATATAGTTAGATTATTCAAGCATACTCAAGAATTTTGAATTTAGGTGCATAGTAATCTTTGAGGAATTTGAAAAGTGAAAAGAAAAGCATTGGAAACATTTGCATTCGAATTGCATATAGTAGTTTTACTTTCAGTTTTTAAATAAAATCTCAAAAATTACAATAATAAGTCTTGGTTTTCTCTTTCTTAGTTGCATTTTCATTAGTTTATATTTACAAAAAAAAGGAGAAGTTTGTTTTAAGTAGTGACAATTTACTTTGGAATTGATTTATACACCTGTTTTTTATGTTTCTTATCGAGTTAATAATACCATAGTCTTTCACTCCACTTGCCTTCTGAGTAAAAACAGCCCTTAAAATGAACACTATAATTTAAAACTTATTAGTAATTCTTGTTTTATAGGGCCATACACCTTATAAATTAGGCTAGACTTGTGGGATAAGAAGTGTAAACTCCCCATAAGTACTTAAATTCAGACATAGTGGGCCAATCGATAGGAAAATCCTTCTCTTTATCGATAGTATCTAGGAAGCTCCTCTCAAATTGGAGTTAAGCATGAGTTCATGTGGAGGCATTGGACTGAGAAGATAACCCTCCAATTCCTTCTTGAAATGTAGACCAAGGTTTTTACACATCTGGGGATTTTGTCCTAGACAGATTTTCGGGCTCAGCTACCCTGCCCATGCATACGAATCAGGCTTGCAACTGTCCCCACAGAATATTGATATAGTTAAGGTAGCCTATAGTCTCTTGACATCTAGGGTTTATACATAGGTAACCCAAAAGGCTATTTCTGGTTCACCTTGGATGGGCTTGGAAGGTAACCCTTGTTGAAAGTGTAGGAGGGCGGTGGGTGATTCCTCCACTTGTGCTTAAGAACCTATTCAAGTACACCAAGAAACTATCTCTTGGATTTCTTCAGGAAAGCATATCTTGTACCCTTTGTGCTTGTTGAGACTTTAGGAATTTTTGTAGTGATTGCTCTATGGTTTGTCTGTGTTTTAGCCAACCTTAGGGTTTGAAGAGTCAAATTTACAATTGTGGAAGACCAATCTATCAGAAGTTCATGAAGGTTGCAAAACCTTTCTCCACTTATTACTTTGGAACCTCCACCTCCCCCTCAAAGGCGGAGATTGGGCATAGATGGTTCTTTTGAACTGATAGGAGTTAGTGAAGTTCTGGGTGAACCAGAACTTAGGGAAAACCATTTTAATTTAAACACAGTTGAGATAGAAGACTTGTAGGCTGACGATTTTGCAAGGAATTTTAATACAAATATAAATGACTTAAACGATCATGTGATTGTTTAGGTTTTTCCTTTTGACTCACTTGTGATTGGTGTCCCTGTGGGTAGGATAATGTCTACTGCAGGAGAAAGTTCTTTCACTTCCACCTCAGCTGCTTTGGCTGAAGGGGTGCTACCTTCCCTGGTAGGTACCCCTAGAACAAGTATACCTACTACGCCCTTAACTCCAGTGAGCCGAGTGGTTCAACCACCGGCTCCCACAATTCTAGCAGGTGCTTCTAGTGGTATGGTCACTGGTATTCCTAATGTACCTACAGTTCCTACTTCCTTCACACACACTGCCCAGAGTGGTCCTATAGGATCCTCGGATTTTGTCTTTGGAATGGGGGGAACATTCCCCCATCCACTCCATACGTAGGCCCAACACCCTCATATGTAGGGGTGCAGTTTGGAAACACTAACCCTTATGGTCAAGGTTTTCAAACTCCAGTTTCAGCTCTGTTCACGAGATCTTCCTTTTCGATTTTTAGAGAAGGGATACCTGCTCCTGTATTTCAAACCCTAGTTTCAACTAGGAAAGCCAGAACCTCTTATACTACACCTCACACAAACAATAATGTGGCTTATGGATGGAATCCTTTCCAAAGAAACCCATCCACTTCACAACCAGCAGTAGGGGGAAAAACCACCTTCACATATGGGAATATAGGGGAAATTCCCTCTAATCCCCAAACTGGTACTTTTAGTGCTCCGGTTAGACCCAAGCTTCCTTTCCTAGCAACGTTAAACTTGCCAAATTTTCTAAACTGATGAATGACCTGGTGAGACATGATCCCTCCTGGCCACCCGTCCCTACAAAGCTACCCTCGGATATCCCAAAATTCGAAGGAAAAGTTGGTGACGATCCTGGAGCTCATGCCACCACTTTCCATTAATGGTGCTCTTCCAACTCACTAAACAAAGATTCAGTTCAGTTGAGGCTATTCCAAAGAACTTTGACGAGTACTGCAGCAAAATGGTACATTGAGTTTCCTTCTGCTATGTTTAATAGTTTTTGGGACTTGGCTAATGCATTCCTTCGTCACTTCTAGCTTCTTGTCTAATATGATTTCGAAACAGACTTGTTGTCTACCTTCTAGTAGAACAAGGCCACCCATATCTTGGATCACATCCAAGAATGGAGAAGATGGAAGAGCCTTATTAAAGCCACTATTCCTCCTAAATTCTTATTAGAATGGTTCCTTAAATCCCTATTGCCTTATATATCTAAGGATGTATCTACTTCAGGAGTGGTGAATGAGGAAGAAGATATCCTTGGGGCCCAGCAACTAGATTTGATATATTCTCAGTCTGGGATCTTATATGAGATTATCCCTGAGGCACCAAGGCCAGCGCACGATGCAAAGAAACCTAATCATGGACCCCATGTTGATGTTGTGGTTGGTTCCGTGAATTCTCCCACTTTAGAATCTTTGGACAAACAACTCCATCAGTTGTTCGTCAAAAATTCTATGGTGAAGGTAGTAAAGGCTGCCCCCTCACCCCAAAATTCAATTTTTTTTGCACAAACCTCTCAGAAGGGCAATCAACAGCCTGGTGGGAAAAAGAAGAGAGGAAAGAAAAGGGAGGGAAACCAAAACAAGCAAAAACCCGCAAACAATGCTGATGGGGAAAAGAAAGAAAAGAAGAAGGTGAAATTCCCATGTAATTTGTGCCATGAAGATCACCTTACCCATCTATGTCCCCTTATGGAACAAGCTCAGAAGCTGTTAAAATCCCAACAACCGGCTATCCTAAAGGATCCTTTTCCCAAGGGACAGAATTTTGCTTCAGCTTCAAATGCAACAGAGGGCACCCCAAATGCTCCTGGCCCCAATTATATCAACATGGTTCGATCCCAAACTTTACTATAGACCAGGAACAAAAACTATGAAAAAGAGACCTTGGAGAAGGTTAATTCAATAGATGAAACTTCTAACCCTCTCACAATTGAGAAACCTATCGAAATTATGCCCAAGATACCGAAAGGTGTCTTTAAGAAGACCTTGCATAATCCTAATGCTAGGGCTATAGCAAATTATTCCATAGTTGAAGACTTATCCCAAACTCCTTGTGCAATGTCGGCTTTAGAGGTGTTATAGAGTTGTCCCGCCCAGCGGGATGCACTTTTAGCAGCCTCAGGCAGTATGGACTCATCGAGTCTCATGGAAAAATTTAATTTGTATGATGTCAAAATTCACCTACCATATCATGTAGCCTTATCAATAGATGTAATCCATGGTGGTGTAGAAATTCTGACCAGCAATAGATTAATTTCACTCACAACAAATTACAATTGATCATGCAAAATTGTCAACAATGGAGACTGAAAATAGAGCTGTAACACAAAATTATATTAACTCAATGTACAATAGCCAACCCTGTAATATCATAGGCTGCTGAATAAATAGAATACATGAAGAAATCGAATGCATGAGGAAGCATCCAAATCTAGCATAAAACAGGCTTACCCAAAATAGGCAAATCCCCCATAGGTGTAAAAAGCTGATCCCAAATCTGTCATGAGGCTCACGAATTGGAAAGGGCGCATGGGCAACCTAATGAGTGGTGAAATGGCAGCTCATACATGCTTTTTCATGGAGGAAAGAGTGGAGGATGAAAGGGGAATAAAAAAGGTTCACCTCACCTAGTCTTGCTTTCCTTATGTGCTTTAAAAACTGAAAAAGCAGTCAACAAAGCAGAAAAAGCAGAAGGGTGCCTAGGAGGCCAGGAATAAATCAGATTTGATTCCTAAGGCTTTCCCAAGCGCTACATGAGTCAAAGATGGCAAGTTTGACCTCTATGGATAGGCAATTAGCAACTTGAACATGGTGGGACTCATGAACTAGGCAAATAAGACAAAAATAAATGAATTAATGTCTAAGTGGGTAATACTATGGGTTTGATTATTCTAACACCCCCCCTTAAGCTTGAATTTATGAGTAATAAATCAAAAATTTAGGGCCTAGCAACAAGGCTTAGTCACCCTTTACATACTACAAGTCCATATGAACCAAGGAAAGAGGCAAAACCAATTTGGGAAAATCCTCCCTTAAACATGGACTGTAAAACAAAATTGTAGAATCTTGTCTCCACTCATGCCTTTACAGCATGATCAGCAATCCCCAGCAGTGATTTGAGATTGCTAAAGGTCTTCTCACAAAATTCTTTGGTGAAGATATCAGCTACTTGTTCTGAAGATGAACAGAAGAGTAGGTGAATGGTGCCATCATGCACAAGCTCTCTGATGTAGTGCATGTGAATCTCAATGTGTCTGGTTCTCTGCTTCTGAACTGGATCTTTGCAGATTCGAATGGTACTCTGGTTATCACAGTAGATGGTATTTGAGTACTCAAGTTCAAAACCACACTCTCAAAGTAAACCCTGCAACCATAAACACTGAGTTCCTGCATTAACAACTCCTCTGTACTCAGCTTCGGTAGATGAGAGTGCAATGGCACTCTGTTTCTTGCTTGAACAGCTGATTGGCCCTTCTGCAAGCATGAACACATAACCTGAAGTGGAATTCCTATCTATGCTATCACTTGCCCAATCACTATCAGTAAAACCAATTAACTCAAGGTCAGAATTGGCTTTATAGAAAATCCCATGTGTCCTTGTTCCCTGAACAAAGCTAAGGATCCTTTTGGCTGCTTTCCAATGGATCTCATGGGGCTGATCCATGAATCTAGAAGCAATACTGACTGCATAACAAATATCAGGTTGAGTATGTGTCAAATACAATAACCATCCAATCAACTGTCTATACAAAGTGTTGTTTACCATCGGTGGAGAATCATCTTCCTCCAGCTTCACTCCTGAAAGGAAAGGAGTTTTGCTTGCTTTGAAATCTTGCATTCTGAATTTGATCAGAAAATCCAAGGCATATTTGTACTGGTGCACCTTTATTCCAGCTTTGGTTTGAGCAATCTCAAGCCCCAGAAATTGACTTAAGAGCCCCAAATCTGTCATGGAGAAGGCTTGGTTCATAGCTCCTTTTAGGGAAGCAATCTCAGCCTGTGACCTTCCTGTAATGAGGAGGTCATCAAAATATAATACAATGATCATTAATGAACCATTAATTACCTTCAGATAGACATTTGAATCTGATTTGCACCGAACAAAATTCAGAGATCGCAAGAAGCCATCTATCTTGGCATACCAAGCCCTGGGGGCTTGCTTTAGCCCATACAATGACTTTCTCAACCTGCACAAAAGAGAATGGTCAGTAGAAAAACCTTGGGGC
>LPNX011057341.1:35132-52858 GCA_001517045.1 Pseudotsuga menziesii
TCATAGGGTACTAAATAAATAGAATACATGAAGAAATCGAATGCATGAGGAAGCATCCAAATCTAGCATAAAGCAGGCTTACCCAAAATAGGCAAATCCCCCATAGGTGTAAAAAGATGATCCCAAATCTGTCATGAGGCTCACGAATTGGCAAGGGCGCATGGGAAAGCTAATGAGCGGTGAAATGGAAGCTCATAAATTCTTTTGCATGGAGGAAAGAGTGGAGGATGAAAGGGGAATAAAACAGGTTCACCTCACCTAGTCTTGCTTTCCTTATGTGCTTTAAAAACTGAAAAAGCAGTCAACAAAGCAGAAAAAGCAGAAGGGCGCCTAGGAGGCCAGGAATAAATCAGATTTGATTCCTAAGGCTTTCCCAAGCACTACATGAGTCAAATATGGCAAGTTTGACCTCTATGGATAGGCAATTAGCAACTTGAACATGGTGGGACTCATGAACTAGGCAAATAAGACAAAAATAAATGAATTAATGTCTAAGTGGGTAATACTATGGGTTTGATTATTCTAACAGGTGGAAAGACCATTGGAAGAGCAATTGTTGACGAGGGTGCTTCTACATGTGTTATGTCCTTGTCTTGTTGGAAAGATCTTGGATCCCCTGAGCTGGTCCCATCAAACACCCTACTTACTGCTTTCGATGGAAGGTCATTTCGTCCACATGGTATCCTATTGGATTTTGAAATTAAGATGGAATGGAAAGCAGTGTTTGTTTAGGTAGAAATTATTGATGCACCTTTGGATTATAACTTGCTTTTGGGGAGAAGTTGGACTTATGACATGTCCGCTATTGCATCGACTGTCTTTCAGGTGGTAGTGTTTCCACATGAAGGGAGGTTGGTTACTATTGACCAACTTAGTTTTACTCGAAAAGGCTACATGGAATCTAATGAGCCCACTATACCATTGCTTGATCAGGTTAAACCTACTTCAGAGAGCTTAGGGGCTGGAATGTACGCATCATTGATGGGAACATTTGATTTTCTAGCTTCAATTAATTATATAGGTTCTACTAGTGTGTGGAAGTCCATAACTACAGTTGTTGATAGGACTAATCCTTGGTTTCTCCATTCCCACCATGAACCTAAAGTTCCCTTATCGGTAGTGGAAGTGGTTTATCAATCTATCAACCATACCGTTGTTGATCCCATTCCGATCCCCCTCACGGTCTCAGAGGAACTGGAAGAAGCCTATCTGTTTACTTGGGTAGAAAAATATTTGCATTCTAGAGATTGCTTAGATATGGTTTTACCTTCAGATGAAGCCATTCTGGAAGCCATGTGCGGATGAGATAAGATCTGTGAAGATCTTCACCATTGATCCTATTTTCTTCCAGAGTTAAGCAAGATAGAGAAACAAGAGTTTCATATGAGACTGGCAGATTAAGTTGATACGCCCATTAATCCCTTACCAAGGGAAGGAATGTTTGCTGAGGGGAACATGGAAAATATTTTTGCTACTATCCCTATCAACATATCTATAAATCCTAACATTGTGGAAAATGTGCATATCGACACAAACTTCTCTCCTGAGGAGATTGCAATCTATACGGCCATGTTTAAGGAATTCTGTGATGTTTTTTCCTGGGCATATGAGGAGATGCCAGGCATTGATCCATCTATAGTCGAGAACAAAATCCAAACATACCTTGACGCTAAACCCATTCGAAAAAATTTGAGACTTGTCAACTCGTGTAAAGCGGCGGTAGTAAAGGCTGAAGTTGAGAAATTGCTGAAAGCCAGTTTCATTTATCCCATAGCTTTGACAGAAAGGGTATCCAACCCTATTCCTATTGATAAAAAGCAAGGGACCATACACGTATGTACTGACTTTCGAGATTTAAACAAATCCTGTCCTAAGGACAACTATCCCACACCATTTATAGATCAAATTATTGATGCTTGCACGGGAAGTGAAGTATTTTCGTTTATGGATCATTTCTCTGGATATAATCAAATTCAAATTAAACCAGAAGACCAACATAAAACAACTTTCATTTGTCCTTGGGGTACCTTCGTGTACAAGAAAATTCCATTTGGATTGAAAAAACACTGGGGCAACCTTTCAGCAGGCAATGAATTTTTCCTTTCATGATATTAAATCCATTGTCGAACCCTACCTTGATGATCTTCCATCACATTCTCGTAAGAGGATCGATCACCCAGATCACTTGCATGTTATTTTTGAACGATGCAGATATTATAATATTTGCTTGAATCCCCACAAGTATGTTTTCTATGTCGATTCAGGGAGACTGCTTGGATTCAGTGTTTCTAACAAAGGCATTTAGGTGGATGCTTTGAAAGTTGAGGCCATTGTCAATCTTCCTCCTCCTCATTCTATCAGGAAGCTTCAGAGCCTACAAGGGAATTCCAATTTTCTTCGACATTTTATTGTAAATTATGCCAAGATTACCAAAGGTTTCATGCACCTATTAAAATAGGACACCCCATTTGTATGGGATTAAATTGCACAACTTGTATTCGAGGCATTAAAAAAAGCTTTGTTGTTGGCACCATTATTGTGTCCGCCAGATTACTCTAGGGATTTTATATTGTATCTGGTCGCATATGAGTCGACCATATGGGTGGTCCTAGTCCAGGAGGATGATAAGCTCCAAGAGCATGTCTTCTACTATCTCAGCCATGCTTTAGCTGGACCCGAACTTAGGTATTCCCATGTCGAGAAGTTGGCCTTAGAAACTGTTTATGCTGTTCAGAGGTTACATCACTACATCTTACTGAGGACTACGATGGTAGTGGTGGATGTTAATCCTTTTCAATATGTTTTGTCTTGAAAGATAGTTGGAGGCAAATTCATCAAACGGGTAGTCATTCTGCAAGAGTTTGACTTGGATTTTCAATCCTCCAAATCCAAAAAATCCTTAGTTTTTGCTGAGCTCATTGCATAATTTCCTGTAGAAGAATATGTAGCCATTGAAAAAGACTCATTCCCAGATGAGCATATCTTTTTGATTTCCACCTCTGACCCCTGGTACAGAGATATACTTATCTATCTCTAGACTTTGAAGTATCCTGCAGCTTTCTCACGGGAAGAACGACATAAACTACGCCTACATGCCAAGAACTACCTCATTATAGGAGATACTTTATATCTTAGGGGGGTAGATTTCGTTTTGCATCGATGTATTACCCACGAGGAAGCGGAGATTGTCCTAAATGATGCCCATAGTGGAGAGTGGGGTTCATTTATCTGGGTTAGCAATAGCCCAGAATATTTTATGTACCGGTTATTTTTGGCCCACGATCTTTAAAGATTGTGTGGAAGCCATGAAGCACTGTCATCCTTATCAGCTTTACCCCAGAAAGATGCGGTCACATCCCGCTCCGTTATTTCACATCATCTCAGTGGGCCCCTTCATGAAGTGGGGGATTGATTACATGACGTGTAACCTAGCCTCAGCTGGGGGTCACAAATATGTCATTGTCGTTGTAGATTATTTTACGAAATGGGCAGAGGCAATGCCCACCTTTAAAGCTGATGGGGAAACTGCAACTTTTTTCGTGTTCAATCAAATTATCGCATGATTTGGTATACCTAAAGTGATTTTCACCGACCATGGCAGTCATTTCCAAAATAGCATGATGATTTAATTGACCACTATGCTAGGATTTAGACAAGAACATTCATGTTCGTTCTATCCTAAAGAAAACGGTCAAGTCGAGGCTATTAATAAAACTTTGAAAACTATCCTCAAACGTACTATTAATGCAGCCTGTTCCAATTGGCATACCATGTTGTATCCTACACTTTGGGCATATTGAACTAATGTGAAAACTACTATAGGATTTTCCCCCTTCCAACTCGTTCATGGAGTGGAATTCGTTACCCTAATTGAATGTTAAATCCCGTCCTTAAGAGTTGTTATTCATGTGTTACCTGATGCAACTGAGATGGAAGAATTTCTATTACATTTAGAACATCTTGATGAATAGTGTAGAGATGCACTAACAGCAATCCAAGCTCATAAAAATAGGGTCAAAATCCAATACGATAAATCAGTCAAGCCTTGAATTTTCTCTGAAGGGGAGCTTGTTTTTCTCTAGACCAAGACAAAGAACTGCTAGGGGTAGGAAAATTCAGGTCTATGTGGTTGGGTTCTTATGTCATGTTAAAATTGTTAAAGAAGGGCGCATATGATTTGATTGATTTCGATGGGAATATGTTGTCTTAGCCTAGAAATGGGCTCTACCTCAAAAAGTACTATGCTTAGGCTTAGCACTTTTTCCTGTATTTTATTGTATGTATTTTTATGTACAATAGGTCATTGGTTTGTGTTTTTTATACCATCTACTAGTTGTTACAGATGTATTCTAAGTGGTTCATAGGTTTCGTTGATGGCACCAGTCGCCACACTTGTAATTTGGCTTCAGCTGCATGGGTCATTTATTCACCCTCAGGACAGTTAGTTGCCTCAGGAGGCACTTGCTTAGGTCCTGCTACCAATAATGTCACTAAATACAGGGCCGCCATTGAGCTTTTATGGGATGCTTTGTCATGTGGTATCACTTAGTTGGAAGTCTAACTAGACTCTCAACTAGTAGTTTCCCAGCTCAATCGGGCTTATCAGGTGTAGAACCCTATTCTATTACGTCAGTTTATGCAAGTTAGGTTATTGGAAACAAATTTTGAGTTCATTACATTCAATCATATTCCAAGAAATCAAAATTCATTAACCGATGCATATGCTAATTATATCTTGGATTAGCATTTAACACATTTTACATAAAATATACAGCAGACACATTAAAAAAATTTGTAAATAAACCAAAAAATATATATATATGTGAATATCTATCCATATAGATAGGTTGAGTCTCTGATCCTTAGATCCAGTCATAACTATATAATATACAAAAAATATACAAAACATGGATCAAAGTCCATAAAATGCTCCTAGGGCTAAGATTTACCACCCTAGTCACTTGGACCACCCTGGTCCCCCTGATCACCCTACGATCGGGATTCTTTAGCCTCCTCGACTTCAGCAGCCTCAACAACATCTATATACACAAGTACTGCTATGGCTACCTACCTCAGAAGGCATAACCAAATAGGTGGTACACCAACCACTAGCTCCTGCATGATGGCAGGGATGTGATCAATCCGTAAGGTAGGTACTTTCTAGGTAAGCCTGGACAAATTCCCCTCAATAACCCTAATCAAACCCTAGTCCTCTCCCAAAACAGGATGCACATACATGAGTGGATGCCCAGCAGGGTGCACTGGTCCAATATCTGCATTTTGACATTTTTAAAAGGATTAGAACTCTTATACATATGTATATATCTATATAATTAAAATTCATAAAAAATTTAAAGAATTTTGAAAATAAAAATTACCTAACGCTCCCCATGCTCCTCCTAGAGGGAGGACGAGGTTGGTATCACCTCGGAAATCTAATCCAGCATATGGAAACTGCTCCAAGTCTGGACACTATCGCTCCCACCAAAAGTATAAGTCATTGTCATAGAAACTCTGGACCGATCCACCACCTCCTTGGCATAGGAAGATATCTCCCCACCTACTCAACCTAGGCTGACAGGGAGAATGAACTGGCAATGGAACTGTAGGACTCAAACCCGACACTCTCTCAAAGAAAAAGGCTACTAACATGCTGGAATAACCAAAATTCTTCCTCCTGCCTCTTTGGTAGTCAGAGAGTTGTTTTCTCATTATCGGGATCACTCTTGAGCACCCGTCATATAGGGCTCCCTACATACAGTCTACTGCTAGTCTCATTTGGTTCCAAGTTGCAAGGTGAAGTGATGATGACCCTGCAACCCTCACTATAGTGCTCACCAATACCTTTAAAGGAAAGTTGCAAATGTGAACAATAGGGATGCAGCTACCCTCTTTTGAGTGCTTGGCTCGTAGTATATGTCTATATAGTTCTATACACTTAGAGGGTCACTGCCTCTGTCGGTACCTTCCAAGTTCACCAGGTCTCCCCGTCGTGATAAACTAGAAATGAAATATACATCCTCCGATGTAATCTCTAAAAACTCACCTTGAAGGTCAAACATGCCCAGATCATGATCCCAATAGTTTATCAAAAAATCTAAGAGGCAGACATTTGCCTGCATAGGTGAGGCACAGAAAAACTTTAATAACCCACTTTGACGTAAAACATTCACTATGGGGGCATCTTAAAGAGCTTCTTGGTCCATGTCTTCATGTTCCCTCTCCTTCCACTCAAGCACCATCTTTCAATCTAATAAACAAGAAATTGCAAACTATTAGATTCATATAAAATGTGAATTGTTTGACCCTCTACATTCTTTTCCTACCTCGCGCAGCATATGCAACTATCTTTTAGGCAAGTTGTGTATTGTACACGACTATATTTTGGGAAACCCACGTACAGAACGCGTGTATGCAACTATTAACATACCATACCCGCGTACACAATGTCCATGCTTTTAGGGTGCTTGAAAATATGAAATTAGGGCTCCAAATTGACAATTGCTTGGATCAAATGAAAGAGCATGGAGTGTAGTTTTACCTGACACTTGCGGTTTTGGAAATGGTCCACTGAATCGTCCACAACAAGCAATCAAAGGTAGAGGTAAAACTTGTCTTTTTATGGTTAAAAATCAAATGGTGATTTTTTTATTCATATTTTGAACTATTTATAGAAAATTTATTTTCAAAGTGGGTTTTTCCCTATAGTTCATAATTCTTAAACTAATGCCATATCTTTTCTTCCATGTGACAGGTTTATGGTGGTTTTTAAGTTGTTTTTCGCTCATATATGATGGTTTTTGGTCATTTCACATGCATTCTACATTTATACCTAATCCATATTGATCCTAGCCTTAACACTTTGACCACGGACTATGGCATCTTTAACCATTAGTTCCTTGGTTTTACAATTGTTCTTTCGTGGATAGGAATTTCCTCCCATGAGTATCCTCATTTAGAACCTACTTATTGTCTTTTGATACTCATGCTACAACTGTCATAGGTTCAGGGGAATTTTTTAGCTATTTTTCATGCCAAATTGACCCTCATTTTGGTCTCTTTTTACAAGCTATCCCTTTATAGGACTCCCCTCCCTTATGGAGTTTCTTTAGGCCCAGGTCTAACTCCTCAAAATAGACTTGAATGATGAGTAAACTTGTCCATTCAAGATCATTAAGAATACATGAATGGGAATCCACATTGGTGGTAGGTTATCTCTTTCTCGGACCATGTGGAATAATACGAGAAAGGATCACTCTCTTTTCTATAGAATTGAGAAGAGTATTCTCAGGTACAAGTTTATCACTTTTTCGGACCTGAGGGACTAAATTTACGAAAAAGGAATACCCGGTATGAGCTCACTTTTCTCTTTTTCGTACTCTGGACCCAAACATGAAAAATATTTTGAGTGTACTTTATGTCTTTGTCATGCTCGTTAAACACCAAGAACAAAGCATCGAGTTTATTGTTGTAAGCCCCATTTCTCGTACTCAAATGGATATTTCCGAGTGATCTTGCTTTCCTTCACGGTCATAAAACTCAATCTATATGTTGCTCTCGAAGGAGCATTGGGTAGGTGGTAATTAACCTTTTTTGGACCTCCCTAACTAAGTATGAAAAAGGTTCACCTTTTCTTCTACAGAAGTTAAGAGAGTTCTTCTGTGGTATGTTTTATACTTTTTCGGCCTCAGGAGACTAAATTGGATGAAAAAGGACCCCCCTGGAATCTTCTTTGGATTTTTTCAACTCTCTAAACATGAAAACACCAAGTGAGCATGTACTAGTTCAAGCTCATAAAATCCACAAATTAGTGACACTATCAAGTATTATTCCCTCTTCTCTTCAAGCTTGTCAAAAAATGAAGAGAGACTCGAGTTGACTTTCCTAGACTCGTTAAAATTTAACAGGGAAGGTAAGGAAGAATTTTTCTTTTGGTTCTCAGTTAGTGGCAGCATGTCATCCTTAAACATAGCACTCTCTGTCTTTTCCGATACTCATGTCTCAGTGTTCACTTTCATTTCAGCTATTACTTCGAGTTTCTTACTCCTCCTCTTGTCAGTTCTACCTGGGGAATCTGATCATGTCTCCTACATGACAGGTAAGTTTAGTTGTCCTATTTGCAAAGTTAAAAGCTTCCTTGGGTCATCTTTGTGTCATGCTCACTATTCAAGGACTTAACCCTGTATCTGATCTATATCATATTTCCATCATTTTCGTATCTATTACTACTTGTGTCTCTCTTCCTTTACCCAGTTCCTAGCCACTCTTGTGATCCGTTGGAGGATCTATTGCCTTCCTTATCACAATATGGTTCTGCATCAGCACTTCTTGATGATGAAGACCTAGAGTTTTGACGATCGTACCTTAGGATTCACTTTCATTTTTGTGAATTCCTTTGCTTCAGTTGTCAATTATCACCTATTGGTTGATAATCTGTTGAATCCTATCCATGTTCGACTTCAATAACATCTATTCACATGGCTTGGATTGTACTGGTTTTTTGGGATTTTTGTACGAAGACCTTAGTTTCATATCTATGAACTAAGTTGAGCAAGATTATGTTTTACACAACTTCTAGATATTTGAAGACTCATCACTATTGTATATTGTGGCTTCGATCCACCTTTGTAATATATGTGGTCTTATACCCACACTATATGATGTACTCAAATATTGTAAAGGAGCTAGTGTTCCAGTATATTGAACATAGCATCGTTAGATATGACTTTGTATATGACATTATTATGTATTCGTTTCAGGTACTACCTCTGCTCCATTGGACTTTTGAGTTTTCCAAGATAAATATTATAATGTATTTTGGCCATCATTTCCCTCTGACCTCACACATTAGGGGGCATCTATTATCAACCCAAATGGCACTTCTTTGTCCGAGTGCCGACATTATTTATGTTGGTACACAAAAGGACATCTTAGGATTGAAGTTTGCCAAAACACTATAGATGGGAATGACATGAGATGCATTTACCCTTCAACCAGCTTGCCATATTATTTTTCTAAGAGTTGAATGGTGTACGCAACTATCTTCATTGCAACTCGTGTACGTATGTGACTATTCCCATTGACAACTCACGTACTGTATGTGACTATCTCCATTGCAACCTGCATACATCAGCATAGGCGGATTTCCTTTAAGCAACTCGTGTGTCATACGCGAGTTGCCTATATTAATAGTATTTTACATCTTCATTCAACATTAAAAAATATAAATAACGATTAATGGAGATTATTTGGGCCTTAATCATTAACCACCCCAACTATCTCAACCCCCTCAACCTTCGAAACCACTCTATTTCCCAAAGTATAAATAGAGGCCTTGGGGAGGGCATTAAGGAATCAAGCTTGGAGAGAAAAGTTATGCTGGTGGTATATCATCAGAATTCTTGGAGCAGTAGAACTTAGAGTCCTTTGGTTGCAGATGAGTCCTTTTCTTAGACGTTGGGTTGTACTCTTATCTCATTCACTAATTGTTAATAAAGAGAATTATTCTTCCAACATTGTGTTGACTCTCTTTCATGTATTCTGGTTGATGAATATATTCGATTTTACACTAGATATATTTTTTATCTAACCTATTATATATACATGTATAAGATTGTATTTGGAGAATTTACTCCTTGCAGGTGAAGGAGGTGCATCCCTAGAAGCTTTGGAGAGAAGCAGAGCGGAAGAATATCAAGCTTGGATCAACCATTGGTAATCAGGTGAGTCAAGTATTTCTTCCTATTTCCTTTCTGTACTTTTTTAAATCTAATTGTATGCAAGGTTAAAAGTAAGTTAGTAACCCCAAACCCTAGGTTACAAGGGTGTTTAATCTTGAACAACACCCCTTGTCAGGAATTGGTGTGATTACCTCAATTCATCATTGCATGACTAACAAGATCTCAATAATATTTTGGTAAAGAATAGATACCCTCTGCCAAGGATAGACTAACTACTTGACTATCTGGAAGGTGTTAAATTATTTACTAAGCTTTACCTCAAATTAGCATATCATCAAATTCCAATTGATCCCACCGATGTATGGAAAACTATTTTGGAAACCAAAGAAGGATTGTTTGAATGGTTAGTCATGAATTTCGACTTAACTAATCTACCTGTGACCTACGTGCGATATATGGATGACAGTCTTTGACCTTTCATCAGCAAGTGTGCCATTTTCTACCTAGATTATATCTTGATTTTCAATAGATCATGGGAATAACAAGTATGATAATTTCAACAAGTCCTCGACACTCTTCAACAAAAATGACTCTATTTGAACATGGACAAATGTTTATTTACGATGAATATCAAATATTTTGGTATGTAATTGAATCTACAGGAATTCACGTCGATCCAAGAAAATTACAAATCCTTAAAGAGAGGCCCATTCCTCAAAACATTCATGAATTAAGAAGTTTTCTTGGTTTGGTGATTTTCTATCGGTGATACATACCCGACTTCAGTCACATAGCCTGGCCTTTGAATCAGTTTACTAAGGGAAATGGTAAAAATATCTTCAAATGGAAATCACCACAACAACAAGCTTTTGAGAACCTCAAACAAAATATATGTACTGCACTAGTACTTATCTTACCTAATTCTCATCAGCCTTTTGAGACTGAGACAAATGCATCGGACTATGCCCTAGGTGCAATGATCCCTCATTCTAGTCACCCAGTCACTTTTCATTCTAAAACTTTTAATGACACTGTTATAAGGTATTCAACGTATGAAAGGAACTGTATTCCATTGTGCAATCCCTTAATAAATATGGACATGACATTCTTGCCAAGGAGATGGTCATTCTTACTAACCATAATCCTTTACAGTTCTCCCAGTCCCAATCAAAGTTACAAACAACTCGACAACTCAAGTGGATTAATTACTTGCAACAATCCTAGTTGGTAACTAAGTATCATAAAGGTAAATCCAACGCTGCAACCAATTGTTTGAGTCCCCCACCAATTACTCTCATTTTTACAATGATGAGTATGTAAGGCTATGACACAACTACTTGGCCTCAATTATATTCGGTAGAGTGTGAATTTTATGCAATTTATTAAAAACTTCAAACCAATGCGCCATCCACTACCAACTATTTCCTTAAAGATACCTTTCTATACAAGCTTGGACAACTTTGTGTACCAACGGGTGAGCACCGACAGACGCTCATTTGGGACACGCACTACAACAAGATTACAGGACACTTTGGAGTTGCGAATACCTTTTCCATCCTCCAAAATTATTTTTATTGTCCTTCACTTAAGTATGACGTAAATAGGTATATTCGATCATGTGTGGTTTGTGAAATTTCTAAACCACCAAATCGAAAACAGGGATTTTACACGCCTTCATTGGTTCCTAGTCAACCATGGGAATCTATTTCTATGGACTACTCGATGGGATATTCTACTACCAAACATCAACATGATGTGATTCATAGTAGTAGTCAACATATTTTCCAAGATGTCCATTCTCATTCCATGCAAGAAGAATACGACAACACATTAGACCTCTTAGCTCTTCTTCGAACATGTCTAGAAACATTATGTCTTGCCGACGACCATCATTTCCATCAAAGATTCCATATTTTCAGCATATTTTGGAAGAATCTTTGGAAATAACTTGATACAAGACTCTCCTTATCAAAAAATTTCCATCCTCAAATAGACGGATAGTCAAAAGTTGTGAATCACTTGGTAGTACAACTGCTCCGCATGTACAACAACAAGCATCATCAGATATGGGATGAAAGTATCCCATATATACAACATAATTACAATCATGCTCAGCACAACTCTATAGTAAATATTCCATTTGAGATATGTTATGTATTTCAACCCTCAACACCCATTGACTTGATTAGTTCATCAACAGAGTCGAACACCATCAACTCTGACTGAAGAGAATTTGAAAAAAAATTGAAGTTTTGATATCAAATCTTCAACATCCAGAAACAAGCACAAGAAATGTTGCAACAATCTAATGTGAAAGCTAATGCCTGACATTATATGTACCTTATTCCTTACTCATTTCAAATTGGGGATCAGGTCTGGTTGCATCTCAAGAATGAGTTCTTCACTAGTACATATAGGAAGTTGAATCCTTTTCAATATGGTCTGTACAATATTCTTAAGTAGATTGGAGAAAACACTTTCCAGCTTGACATTCCTTCATTCCTAGGTCTGTATCATGTATTTAATGTGGATCTAATTCAACCATACCATGCACCACTGTTGGAACTGAATGACTTGTAGACAATAGAACCTGAATAAATACATCCAGATTTTCAAAATCCTCTTCCTTGCGACACCATTGTGGTCCGACGAATATGACATACAAGGACAAACACAGTTTCCTTGTTTCAGGTGGCTAAATCTGTACATCTCCTAGCATAAGGAAAATGGTACTCTACTACTTAACTAACTGACAAGTTTCCTCATATATACGAGAAAACAATGGATACTATTACTTATTAAGGAAGGATTTATGATCCACCCAACAATTGGCATTGTTTGTCAGAGATGATAAATGCCAACATCGACTTCGACAGGTTTCATGTTGATGTAATTGTAACTTTGGAATCTATTCACTTGTATTTCTTATGTATTGTACCTTGATGTTTCTTCTAGGAAGTGTTTTTAATGTAATTGAGTCATGTCATGCCCCGATGTTCCGATCGGGATTTTCTATAATGTAAACAAGTCATGCCAAGTTATTGTGGGTAACCCTTCTATTAATCAAGGTTTAAAGTCCTCGCAGTTGGAGGGCCCTAGGGTTGTTAGACTCACCTAGTGAAGTCGGCCCTAGTGAGTTATTGTCAAGTAAGGAATTAGTATAAATAGAGAGTGATTCTCTCTATTTAACACACACTCACTCACACTCAGTTGTAGTGCATAGCTGAGGGAGAAGAAGTTGTTGGGGCTAGAAAGAAAGAAGCTACTATTGTCGGGAGATCATCTTACTATTTTGGGGTTTTACTTTTGGTGTTGATTCTATATCTGAGGAAGTTGCGGGGTTTTCTCCATTTATGGTTTCCCCAAGAAAAAACACTGTGTTCATTGTCTCTTGTTTTTTATTGTTGTGCTTGTTATTCTCTCAGCTAAAGATCCTAATATAATGCTAGCTTAAATGTTAAAAATCTAACATGGTATAAGAGCTGTGGGAACTAGGGATTCATAATTTTTGGATCTCTCTCCACATATTTTCAACAAAAGAAGGTTGGGATGACACTCCTCCCTAGGGCACATATTTCTGTCGAAACAAAATCTAATTCTGATCTTTTTCATTTTTGGAGCCGACATTGCTGCCAAAAATTAGGGCTTTCCAAAGAAGTGGAATTTTTGAGTGATCCTAGGCCTAGATTGATCTCCTCCTCAAAATTGAAGTTTAGAGTTCAAGATCAAAGAATTCGGTTGGACAAAACTCCGGGAAAGTGAAACCCTAATCTGCTCCTGAACCAACACTGTAGAAATTCAGCTCCAAATCCAGATCTGACATCTTGACTTGGTAATATCTAAATATTTTGTATTTCCATTTGAGGCCCTTAGTTAAGATGTCTCATCATACCAATCTTGATGAAAAGCTTGAGGGAGCTGATAACTTCTGATCCTAAAAGTATAGGATCTCCCTGGTCCTGGAAGAAAATGAGTTGGACTCCTACATCAATGAGGAGGTTCTAGTTCCAGAGGAAGATGAGGCTAAGGCCTTACATAAGAAGAAGTTGGTTACAGCTGAGAGGATTATTGTTGATTCAATCAAGGATCACCTCATACCATAGGTGTCCTCCCTCAAGACACCTAAATCTATGTTTGATGCCCTAACCAAACTATTTAAAGGGAAGAACATAAACCCAAAGATGACTTTGAGGAACCGGTTGAAGAATGTAAAGATCCAGAATGAGGAGACCATCCAGTCATATTTTACAAGGGTCTCCCAGATCAAAGAACAACTTGAAGCAGTAGATGAAGAAGAGGAGAATGCAGAAATTGTGATGACAACCTTGAATGGTCTCCCTAGGTCATGGGATTATTTCATCCAAGGAATCTATGCTAGGAAGAAGCTAATCAAGTTCAGTAGATTATAGGAAGAATTCTCACAAGAAGAAGATCGAATAGTAGCTCGAGAAGAAAAGATGGGAAGTGAATATCAAGCTCTCATAGTACACTCCAAGAAAGGCAGAAGGGAAAATCATCATCACCAAGGTAACCATTCTCATCAGAAAGATAATTTTGTGAAAAAGGATCCATCCAAACTCAGATGTTACACATGTGATGAAAGAGGACACTTTGCTAGAAATTGTCCCATGAATAAGAGTGGATCTAAGAAGAAGAAGAACTCCAAAAGAAGACATCATGCTCACACTGCTGAGGATGATAATCCTCCCAAAAAGAGAGTAAATAAAGAAAGTGAAGACTCTTCAACTGATGAAGAATATGTTTTGATCTGTGCTCTCATGGGAACTGTCACACATGGAAGCAAAGATTGGCTTATTGACAGTGGGGCTTCCAAACACATGATAT
Organism: Pseudotsuga menziesii; assembly: GCA_001517045.1. NCBI lineage: Eukaryota > Viridiplantae > Streptophyta > Pinopsida > Pinales > Pinaceae > Pseudotsuga > Pseudotsuga menziesii. The sequence continues at coordinate 49,658 of LPNX011057341.1, forward strand.
GATTCAGGGAATATTTTGAGAAACTATCCAAACATAATTCACCCCATAAGGTGAAACTTGGGGATGAATACCAATATCCCATAAAAGGTAGTGGTGAATCCTCCTACAAGCTAGACTCTGGAAAGTCTATGAAAATGAAGGATGTCTTGTTTGTACTAGGACTAAAGAAGAATATTCTCTCCATATTGGCACTGGATGCAAAAGCAATGAGGGTTGCATTTGTAAATGGCCAAGTCCTCATGTGGCCAAGAGGAAAGACTATTGACGATGCAATAGTAATTGGAGAACAAGAAGGAGGATTATACAAATTGAAGGGACATCCAGAACAAGATTTGGTCCATGACACAGTAGATTCAAATGGACTTTGGCATAGAAGGCTTTCACATGTGAATTACAGAGCACTATGACTTGCAAGCAAAGCTGTTGAAGGACTTCCAGAAATACAATCAAAACATGATGGAGTTTGCAAAGGATGTGCGAAAGGAAAGAACACAAAGAAGACATTTCCAAGTAGGGAAAGCAAAGAAAAAGGAATCTTGGAAATCATTCACTCCGATGTATGCGGTCCAATGTCTTCCAGTTCTTTAAGCAGGTATGTATACTATGTTTCTTTTATTGATGATTTTTCTAGGAAGACGTGGATATACTTTATGAAGAACAAAGATGAAGTTTCAGCAAGTTCAAGGAATTCAAATCCTTGATCAAGAACCACACAGAAAATAAGATCAAGACCATTAGAGGAAATTTGGGGTCTAAAATGGGCCTTATAAGAAAACGTGCCAAAATAAGTTTTTTTGAGTTGGACTTCAAGAACCAATAGAATTTCAACAAAATAAGTCAACCATAATGGTTGAATTGACATATTTGTCATTAAAAAAACTACTTTTTTTGTTCGTAATTTCGACATATCTCATTGTGTTTTTACTCAAATTTCGATCGGGAGAGCTTGTTGGATGCGGAATCAAATTCCGCATCCAACGAGTACCCACACTGCATACTTTTGATGGACCCCACTACCCAAAAAATAAGAAATACCTGAAAAAATGTGATGATGATGTCATCGTCACATTTTTTCAGGTATTGCTTGTTTTTTGGGTAGGGGGGTCTGTCTAAAGTATGCAATGTGGGTACTCGTTGGATGCGGAATAAACTTCCACATCCAACGAGCTCTCCCGATCGAAATTTGAGTAAAAACACAGGGAGATATGTCGAAAATACGAACACAAAAAGTAGTTTTTTTCTTTCTTCCTCCAAAATTAATCAATATTATTTTATTATTTTAACTATTATTTTATTATTTTCCTTAGGAGGCCCATTTTAGACCCCAAATTTCCTCTAATGCTTTCGATCAGATAATGGTGGAGAATTCACATCAAATGAATTCAAAGAGTTATGCAGAGATTCAGGGATTAAGAAGAAGTTATCCACTCCATATAATCCACAACGGAATGGGGTTGCAGAAAGGAAGAATAGAACTATCATGGAAGCTGCAAGAGCAATGATTCATGATCAAGATCTTCCCATGCATCTATGGGTGGAAGCTGCCAAAACAACGGTGTATGTATAGAACCGTACTCCATACAGAGTACTCAAGAACAAGACACCTGAATAATTTTTTTTCAGCAAGAAACCAGAAGTCCGCCATCTCAGAATATTTGGTTGTCCAGTATACATACACATTCCGAAAGAAAAGAGGACAAAGTTAGATCCTTCAGGAAAGAAGGGTATATTTGTGGGATACTCTGAAATCTCAAAGGCTTACAGAATATACTTCCCAGCATTCAAGAAGATTAACATCAGGAGGGATGTAACATTTGACGAAGACTCAGCTTACAATAAATCCAGAAAGAGACCTGTTGAAGAACATGAAGAAACAGAACCACCTAGAATTCATGACACAACCATGAATGAAGAAACTCAAGAAGAAGATCGAGAATTCAAAGAACCTCAAGAACCTGTAGATCCACCTCAGGAGAAAAATCCTCACAAGAGGAAACCTGCTTGGGTACGAGAAGCTATCCAAGGTGTACAAAGATATCGGGCTCCAAAAGAAAGTCACAGAGAAAGAAAGAGGACCAGGTCCTGCTCCGAGTATGTAGCTTTATTGTGTGACTTTATCAATAAAGAACCTTCCAACTATGAAGAAGCGGCGGAAAGGGAAGAATGGAAGGATGCTATGATCGAAGAGTATCAATCGATCATGAACAATGATGTTTGGGATGTTGTCCCAAGACCAAAAGGGAAGTCTGTTGTAACTTCCAAATGGATCTACAAGATCAAGCATGCTGCAGATGGCAACATAGATAAATATAAAGCAAGATTTGTGGCTTGTGGCTTCTCACAGAAAGAAAGAATAGATTATGAAGAAACCTTTGCACTTGTAGCCAAATACACTTCCATCTGATCAGTACTTTCTCTAGCTATAGTGATGAAATGGAAGATACACCAAATGGATGTCAAGACTGCTTTCTTGAATAGTGTAGTGGAAGAGGAAGTGTATTTGGAGCAACCACTCGGTTTTGAGACACATGATAGGTAGTCTCATGTGTGTAGATTGAAGAAATCCCTGTACGGTTTGAAACAGGCACCCAGGACATGGTATGGCATAATTTATGGCTTTCTATCTAGTTTGGGCTTTACCAAAAGTAAAGTAGATTCCAACCTTTACTACAAGGTTGAATATGGAAACCCACTAATACTCCTACTATATGTAGATGATCTGTTTGTAACAGGTATGGATGGGTTGATTGCTGATATGAAGAGGAATCTTGCTGCCGAGTTTGAAATGAAGGACTTGGGTATGATGCACTATTTTCTAGGCATGGAGGTGTGGCAGAATGCAGATGGAATCTCCCTCAGACAAGGGAAGTATGCACCATAGATCCTTGTTAGAATAATCAACCCATAGTATTTACCCACTTAGACATTATTTCATTTATTTTGTCTTATTTGCCTAGTCCATGAGTCCCACCATGTGCAAGTTGCTAATTGCCTATCCATAGAGGTCAAACTTGCCATTATTGACTCATGGAGCACTTGGGAAATCCTTGGGAATCAAATCTAATTTATTCCTGGCCTCCTAGGCGCCCTTCTTCTTTTTTATGCTTTATTGCCTGCTTTTTCAGTGTTTTAAGGCACATAGGAAAGCAAGACTAGGTGAGGTGAATCAGATTTGTTGCCTCTTCCTCCTCCACTCTTTCC
>LPNX011057341.1:57380-89944 GCA_001517045.1 Pseudotsuga menziesii
TGACGAGGTTCAGGATGATGGAATGCAAGGCCATGACCACACCTATGGCATTGAACCTGAAGCTATTGAGTGATGCTTCATCAAAAGCGGTTGATGCTACAATGTATCGTCAGATGATTGGGTCCTTGATGTACCTGATGAACACGAGACCGGATATTTGCTTTGCTGTGAACACCTTGAGCCAGTTCTTGATAGATCCGAGACATGTTCACTTGATTGTTGCAAAGCATATTCTGAGGTACCTGAGGGGTATAGTTGATTATGGGCTCACGTATGAGATGAATCAGAAGATTAACCTGAAGGGTTATGTTGATTCAGATTGGGCAGGCAATGCCATCGATAGGAAGAGCACTTCAGGGTGTTGCTTTAGTATGGGATCAGGTGTGATCTCTTGGTTCAGTAGGAAGCAATCCTGTGTGGCACTAAGTACAGCTGAAGTAGAGTATGTCACAGCTTGTTCAGCTAGTTGTGAGGCAATATGGCTAAGGAAGCTACTATCTAATGTATTTGATCTCCAGTTGGATGCTACTTGTATACATTGTGACAGCCAAAGTTGTGTGAAGTTTTCAGAGAACCTGGTGTTCCATGACAAGTCAAAGCATATCGAGATCAAGTATCACTATATCGGGGATATGGTGCAGAGAGGAGCAGTGAAGCTCCAATATGTTGTGATGGATGAATAGATAGATGATGTGTTGACAAAGCCATTAGCTAGAGTGAAGTTTGAGTACTTCAGGGAGAAGCTTGGTGTTCTCTAGATCGAGGTTCCCTCCAAAGGGAAGTGATGATTCCTCGAGCCATTTTGACATGGTGAGAGGATTGGTTCCTTCCATGGTCAGATGTAAGGGCTGAGCCATTCTGTCATGATGAGAGGATTGGTTCATCGCATGTCAGATATGAGTGCTAATCCATTCTGATGTGACTGTAGGATTGGTTCCTACATGATCAGATATAAGCGTCGAATGCCATTCTTGGAATGGAGGAACCTGGTGAGTTTCCAAGAATACTCACTCTACGACTGAGGGTCATTCTAATGTGACTGTAGGATTGGTTCATACATGATCAAATATAAGCATCGAATGCCATTCTTGGAAGGGAGGAACCTGGTGAGTTGCCAGGAATACTCACTCTGCGCCTGAGGGCCATTTTGATGTGACTGTAGGATTGGTTCCTACATGATCAGATGGAAGTGCAGCTCCCTTTTGACATGCACATAGGATTGGTTCCTTGCATGGTACAATGTAAGTGTAGAGCCCTTTCGACATGCACATAGGATTGTCTCCTTGCATGGTCAAATGTAAGTGCAGAGCCCTTTCGACATGTACATAGGATTGGTTTCTCACATGGTCGAATGTAAGTGTAGAGCCCTTTTGACATGTACATAGGATTGGTTCCTCGCATGGTCGAATGTAAGTGCTAGTCCTTTCTTACATTGGTTGTCATATGTGAGTGTTGGGCCTTTCTGACAGGGTTGTGGGATGTGTTCCCACATGGTCAGATGTGAGTGTTGGGCATGCCTTTCTGATGTGATTATAGGATTGGTTCCTACATGATCAGATGTAAGTGTTGGGAGGTCCATTCTAACTTAGGGTTATATATAAGTGCTAGAAAATACCTACATGGAGGCTAGGCCTACAACCAGAATGAAAAAGGGTTGGCTCTGTAGAACTTCCTATGACGAGAAGACTCAAGAGATAGCACCCGTGATGATGATCCAGTAGACATGTTCCAGAACCAGAGATGATCCAGATCGAGTGATGATCCAGATCCATATGAAGATGACTTGAAGATAACAAGGACTTGATGATGATCCAGATGATACAGAGAAGAATACTTGTGCTAATAAATTGTGTCGAGAGAATACCTTCCTATTTAATAGGGAGTGTTGATGTAATTGTAACTTCAGAATGTATTCACTTGTATTTCTTATGTATTGTACCTTGATTGTTATGCTGGGAATTGTTTGTAATGTAATTGAGTAATGCCATGCCCCGATGTTATGATTGGGAGTTTCTATAATGTAAACAAGTCATGTCAAGGCATTGTGGGTAACTCTCCTATTGATCAAGGGTTCAATTCCCCGCAGTTGCGGGGCCCTAGGGTTGTTAGACTCAGCTAGTGAAGTTGGCCCTAGTGATTTATTTTCAAGTCAGAAAGTAGTATAAATAGAGAGTGAGCCTCTATATTTATTAACACACACTCACTCACACTCATTTGTAGCACATAGTTGAGGGAGAAGAGGTTGTTGGGGATAGAAAGAAAGAGGCTACTGCTGTCGGGAGATCGTCTTACTGTTTTGGGGTTTTACTTTTGGTGTTGATTCTATCTCTGAGGAAGTTGTAGGGTTTTCTCCATTTATGGTTTCCCAGAGGAAAAACGTTGTGTTCATTGTCTCTTGTGTTTGATTTTTGTGTTTGTTATTCTCCCAGTTAAAGATCATAATATAATGCTAGCTTAAATGTTAAAAATCTAACATTTCGCACCTCAACACGACGTCGAAAATTTCATCATTGAATTCGACAAGATCTACACCTCAACATGAATTCGATAGGTTCAACATAAACTTTGACATATTCAACACCTCGAGATGCATCGTTGACACTGGAAATCGACGAACTATGACATATTGTCTCTCTATCTTTCAGTCATTTGTAATGGTTAAACTTCTTGAATTTCTCCAACTTCTCTTGTAATTGAACGTAATGGGAAGACAACCCAATATTTCTCAGCACTCTATTTAAGAATGTGCATTATTTTAATATATAGCAATAATAGAACATTAATGAAGTAGCAGATACTGGTTCAAATTCTCGCATATTATCGTGTGTCTGTATGTTTTTGTGAGTAGTGTATTTCCTGGTTTGCTTATTTTTATTATGCTTCCTCCATAAAAGTACTTGATTCATACAATGGAATCATTGTCCTTGTTTTGCACCTGAGCACACATGGATCAATACCCCATTTACTCATCATAGCCTTGATGCTTTAGGTTATCCCTATGAAAAACTCTTTTCGAAGATACACGTGGGTCACAAGCCTACAACTTGTGTATACGCAGTTTGCGCCATTATCACTCCCATACATTGGGTTTTATGCTTAAAAATAAAAAGTATTTGGATTTTTCTGTTGGGGCAGGCACCTTAACGGTCCCTAATTTTGGTAACTCCACGGTTTTTGTGGAAGTTGTAAGCGGAGTTACGACTCAAAACAGTCTTACGGGTGTCGGGGTTGAGTAAAAACCTTCTTTTTGTAATAAACCCATGGTTTAAGTCCAGGGTTTAGGGTTCGGGGTGCCCATGGTTTAAGCCCATGGTTTTGTAATAAGTGCACTATAAATAAGCACTCTTGTAAAGAAGTCAGTTTAGGCTTTTGATGTAAGATGAATTGATGCGAAGCTAAGGCTTGTTTGTAAGAAGGTTAAGTCCCAGCTGTGTGCGTGGATGACCTCTGCAGCTGTGTGCGCAGAGGGTTTTGGGTGATTAAGGAAATCTACAGTTGTGTGCGCAGAGGCCTGCAGCTATGTGCGCGGCTTTGAGGACTTGAAGGGATCTGCAGCTGAGTGCGCAGATCAGAACTGTGGTTTTTGTAAAGAGTTGAATAAAACACAGTTCTGTGGATGTAACCCCTAAACTGGGGGTGAACCATGTTATATCGTGTGTTGTGGTTTTTGTTGTGTTGTTATTATGTTCTTTTATGCATTGATAAATATATAACTGATAAGTAAGATCACTGCTAAATACTAACTTCGCTGGAATTCCCAGTATAGGGTTAAGCAAGGCACTGTTTGTTTATCTAACCGCGAAGCTAAATAAGTAACTATTAAAGATCTGCATTTTATGATTATAATTGTTAGAAGCTAAAGGTACAGTAATATCCCTCTTCTGCTTGCAGAAACCTGATTCTACAGCACCCCATAGCTGTTTCGGGTGAGACTGCAACCTGTTCGCGGGTTGTTGCCGAAAGGGCCAACACTGTGGGTCTTTTGTTGGTGCGAAGTTAATGGTATAAAGCCTAGGTCTGCCCTATAGCCCAACAAATTGGTTCCGTTGCCGGTTGAACTCAGTATCTGCTCAAGAGGGGTTTACATCGTACCTCGAGAGCTATGTTTTAGAGACCCTCAGTGAAAGAAATCGGTGATTGGATTGAAGAGACTTCTCTAAACTTTGTTGTACAAGAGAACAAAGATCCGCGTCGTAGTGCAAACGACTTTTTACAAAGGTATGTTTTTTCTGATGTGTATGAAATTTTCTTTAGTAGTATCCACATAGAGTTGCACCAGTGGTTATCCAGGTTAACAGAGAGAAGGACGAACTTCCAAGAACGTCAGTTTCCTGATTGGACCCCCGCAAGAATTAATATACTGAAAAGAGTGAACAATGAGATATCCCGCACTGTTGATTTCTGGACAACGCGAACCCTTGAAGCATTTGTGACGGAGTTCACCATTGACACAAGTACATCCTTCAGCGAAGCCGAACGACAGTTATTCAAAGGACCAAGGGGTAAGTACTTGAATTCATTTAGTTTGAGAATTCAAATGCTATTGGATGAAAAAGGTATATTGCTCATTGAATCAGACTGTTAGATTTAGCACTACTAACTTATGTTTGAAAGTGAAAGTACCTTCGACGAGCAAAGTGGTTTGCTACGAAGTGGAAAAAGGTACAAGAGAAATTTTGAGTCCTATACCCTAGGTCAGAATACCGATTCTAACCCCGTAAGTCTAGTAGTCTCAGAGCCTGAAGAAACCCCTTCTGTTGGAAACCCTCCGGTAACCCCGCAGCGAAGACCTATTATCCCTGAGAACCCGTCGCAGTCTGAAAGTAACCCTAGCTCGAGTATTCCTATCGCAAGTTAGTCTAACCCGGTAAGTTCCCCCCTGCCTACTTCCAGTCCCCCTTCCTCCCCCCCTAGACCCACGATGGCCCATATGAATGATGACATTAAGCTCCCTATTTTCAAAGGAACTGGATCAGAGGATCTAGAACAGTTCTGGTTTTTATGCGAAGCAGTGTGGACTGCTAAGAACATTACAGATCAAGATACAAAAAGAGCGCAATTGGTTACTTCTTTCAGAGACCATGCTCTGACCTAGTTCATGAATTTTTCCAGCACTCAGAACCATGTCTTGGCTGATATAAAAGTAGCAATGATAAAGGAATTTAAGAAGCCAAAATCAGAGTCACAGTGTATCACTGAATTGAAAGAGATTCAGCAGAGGTGCGGTGAATCAGTGTGGGACTTTGATCAAAGGTTCAAAGTTCTGCTAGACCAAGTCAGTTTCACCATTGGACCTGCGTAGCACAAGGAATGGTTCATTGCAGCGTTGCTACCGTATATCAGAACTCCACTCATGCAACAGAAGGTTGCTGACCAGCAGGAGGCTCTGGAAATCACAATGAAGCTTGAAACCGCTCCTGTCGAAGATCATTCTGGTATTTCTCAAATCCAAGCGCAGTTAGCAGCGATGGCTCTAGAGCTTCGCGATATGAAGAAACGAAAAACCAGTCATGAAGAGGTTTGGTTTACACAATGTTGGACAGAAGGTCATGCCAAGGAACATTGTCCTGTGGTAAGAAATTACCTGAATATTGGTGCGCCAAACCCTTTTAACCCGCAAGTCCTATATTGTGAGCTCTACAGAACAACAAGTCAGCATCGACCTGAAGACTGCTATCTGCTACAGAGGTATGGGCAAGTATTTAAGAACCCCTATTGTAAATTTTGTAAGTCCATAGGACATAATGAAGATGAGTGTCACAGTTATGACCTCATGAGAGAACACAACTACAACATCTATCAGGTACAAATTGAGGGACAAAGCAATGATGGCTATGGTTACCGCGGTGGTGCATCAGGTAGAGGTGCTTTTGGAGGTCGTGGTCATGGTGGTATGGCCGGAAAAGGAAGAGGCCAGGTTCTGTGTTATAACTGTAACCAGGGCGGGCATCTAGTGAGAGACTGTCGAAACCAAACTACGACATGTCGGTATTGCCGAGCAGTAGATCATGTGATCGAGCAGTGCCCGCAGTTGATAGCTAATATTCAGGAAAGAAACAGTGCCCCTACTTAGAATATTCAGATGATTTCCATCAAGCAAAGACCTGCCCCAGCCATTAATGTTGTTACCCGAAGTGGAGCTATGATGGAAGTACAGAATAAGGAGAAACAGCCTGACGAGGCTTGGGTTCGTAAGGCCCCAGCGAAAGTCCCAACATTTGATATCGAAAGAGAAAAAGAGACATTAATGGAAGCCAAGAGATATTTTGCTGCTCCTAGCACATCAGTAGCACCTGCGCAACAACATCAGTAGCAGTCGCAGCCGTAAGAAGCTTCGACAGATAAAGTAAGTACACTGTCCTCCTTTTTACAGAGTTGTCTGAAGCTCTTAAGAAATAAAAATGCTTTAAGTGAGTTGTAGAAAGTTATTGCTTCCTGCGAACCTCAACAAAGTTCTGGTCAGGAAAAAGCTGTTAATAGAGTTAGGAGAACTGGCAGGGAAATGAGATTGAATGCTCAGATAGGAGAGTATGATATGACTGATGTTATCTTGGACCTAGGATCAGAGGTAAATTTCTTAACTAAGAAAACCTGGGAACAAATGGGAAAACCTACCCTTGATTGGTCCCCTATACAATTGAGATTAGCCAATCAACAGAAGATTGTGCCCCTAGGACAATTCCCTAATGTCCCAGTAGATATTGATGGCGTTTGTACTGTAGCAGACTTCGAAGTTATTGAGATCATTGACGACAACAACCCCTATCCAGCATTGCTAGGTATTGAGTGGGCATTAGACAATGATGCAATCATTAGCCTTAAGAAGAGACAGATGACTTTCGAAGGGAAAGGACTAAGATTCATAGTCCCATTGGATCCTTCTCAAGGAGAGAGATACACAGAGCCAGTAAGAGATGAAGACCGAGATGTTTTGGACCACATCTACAATATCAAAGCGAAGGAAGAAGATTATGTTAATCCTACTGCCGAAGGTATCATGGATTGGCAGTGTGACAGCTCCTGCATGACGGATTCAGATGATGGGTTAGAAAACTGGCAGAACAGACTTTATGAACTGCATGGACATAGATGTGCCAGAATTACCAAATCTATTAGATGGCTTGGTGCACAGGTAAGAGTCCTACCTATTTTTGATGACTTGTCAGACCCAGAACAGTTTATTGAACAATTTTCAGACCAGATACCAGATTCACAGAAAATGGAGACTCTAGATTCAGTATTCAGAGCCACAGCAGCCAGATGGTGGAATGACCATAAGAAGAACATTCCTCATTGGAAATCTTGTCAGAAGTTCCTTCGCCTGAGATTTATGGATCAGCCCAAGAAGGTGCAAAGCAGGTTTGATGGAAAAACTAACCCTCAGGAACATTTGGCACAGTGCTACGAATCGTGGTAGCATGTACCTCAGGAAGAATGGGTACATAGGTTTGTGCATACTCTGGAACCGATAGCAAAGAACTGGTACATGGAGGCTGAGCTTCGCCAAGATACTGTAAGTTGGGATTGTCTTGTTGATAGTTTTGTGCTTACCTTTTCTACCAATGAAGTTTGTCCATCTTTAGATACAGCTATCAAGTTGATCCATACTAAGGTATTTGATGATCAAGAAGTAGTAGAATACCGACCTGATTGGAAAGCACAAGAAGCTCATGCAGTCGAATATTATAACCTCGCAATTGACGAGGATGACGATCCACACAATATTTTTATTCCTGAGTCAGAAGGACACTGCGACGTACACGGACCAGCAGTCAAAGCCCCTGAAGTGACTCATCCCCTGAAGACGCGGACAGTCAACATTGGGTTAGAAGACCAACCTAAGTATGCTACCAGTGGAGATTATTGGGATGAAGAAACGGTAAGCAAAGCGACCCAACTTCTCCATGAGTATCGGGACTTATGCTTGATGAAGTTCCTTGAAATAAAAGGAATCATTGAAGCTGTGGATGACATTTTGTCATGGGTAGAAGCTTGACTCCATGTCGCAGATGGTGTCCAGAGGTGTCGAATGTCCTTATTAAGGCGCAGCCACAGCTACTGCTTGTGCCGAAGAAGGAAAGGTCTGTCGAAACTTAAAAAACGACCGTTAGAAGAAATTAAATTTGGCGGCGTCAGTACGTTCTCTGGATTAACTGCCTGTATTAATGCGATCTTGGAAAATCTACCACCGTTTGGACAAGATCTCTGTCAGATTTTGTGCAATCAATGCACAGTTATGCCAGATTTCGCGGATAGATTCTATAAGAAGACACCCACACCCACGATGTTCACATTTTTCAGTTTCTTGAGTTTTACAATTGCATCCATGTCAGCCGATCGTGAGTTCCAGGAACTGTTGAGAGAGTTTGAGCAGACGGGTTTGCCGAACCTTTTCAACCAACCACCTGCATCTACACCCCATGAAGAAACTCCCCCATCACTGACTCAGCCAATGCAAACACGATCTTCCCGAAAGAAGTTTAAGCCTGAAGTGCATTCTAAGCACAATGAAGACCGACACAAGCAATCAAGGAAAACACCAGAGGACCCTGAGATGCCTCTGTCTGGTTCAGCAAAGGTCCCACCTGCAGAAGATGAGAACATTGCACCAAAGCATCCACCGTATCTTCCACCAGTTCAACCAAGAGTTCAGCCACCTCAGTGGACAAAGAAGTTCACAGTACGCACCCCTTCGTTGCCACCGGGTGTGCAGTTGGTCGGGACCATGACAGGGAAACTAGACCAGCTTAAGTATGCCGACCACGACACAAATGATCATGGGAAGTTTCCACAGTTCGCACCAAGACAATACTTGCATTTCGTCAAATATCCAGAGACTGGTGTGACATTGCTGGAAGTAAAATAGTGGGCTGCTGGCTTGGATCAAGCTGGTCTGCTAAAGATGCTCGATGTTCCCCATTTTGGTCACAGCACACAGGTGACCATAGTGGTCAAGCAACTGCTGGCATTAGTTGTCATGATGGCCACCTATGGATAGGAGACAAGAAAATTCCTATTAATGGTGAGCTCATTCATAGGATCACAGCCCTACCAATAGCAGGTCCTGATCCGGGGACCGAATTTCCTTCAAAGCATGAGGATACGAAGCTCGCACAAAGCATGAAGGAACGCTTTGGCCTGATGAAGGGAAAACAAGGGTATCACACTTCCACGATTCAACACCATAATATTCACTTCGTAGTTGAGCTTTTAGCATGCAAGCTCATGCGAAAGTGCAGACCATATGAAGTGCCTGCCCCGGTTATCAGAATTGCTGCGAACTGTGCCGAAGGCTACAGTTACAACTGGGCAGCGTATATTGCGAAGGAATTCCTTGAAGACGCTCGTGACATGCAGGAGAAAGGTAGGCCCTTTCACTATTCATTGTTGATAGTCCTTATCGCCCTGGTAGGATGGCAAGATCCTACCAAGGCGTAGTTTGATGCTATACCTCCGAACATGCCTGGCGCAGTATGGTACGCCTCTCTGTGGGTTTCCCAGGATAAAACCCTATAGCAAATGACAAACTGTGTATTTTCCTTTTATATGATGAGTATCTTGTATGAGATCACAAAAACCCCTCGGCTCAGTAATGAGTTATTCTCTCAATACGACGGCGCAGCCCATTTCAGCGCCGACATGCATCATATTTTCATCCAGGCCCGCGCGGATCAAAAGCATCAATGGTTTAAGTTACTGTATGTAATAACCAAAGAAGACATCCTCATGGTAGTTCAATAGTGGCCGGCTAAATGGTTGAAGGATGCAGGGACAAAACCCACCATCCCAGTTCCCTCAGTTACCAATGTGGGCGCAGGCCCTAGTCATACACAGCAGCAAGACCCCCCTGAAGACAGTGAAGAACAAACTAAGTCGCAGTAGAGTGAAAGCGACCAGGGTGGAGATGATGGAAATGAAGAAGGAGAAGAAGACTCCATTAAAACTGCTTCAGACCCTAATCGGCAGGATAAGCACAAGACGCCAGAGCCAGAGGAAGTGAAAAAACCCCAGTCCCGAAAGAAAACGAAGGCATCGAAGGACAAGAATATTGACGAGGAGCCCAGCCTAACAAGTGAGAAGCTTGATCAGGCTCTATCAAATTCCACAAAATTTATCACCAAGAAATGGTCAAAATTTGTAGCTACACATCTGCATGCCATCACCGGTGTAGTAAAGCACATTTCGGAGTTGAAGGACTTAGCAGAAAAATCACTGACTGGCGCTTCAGCAAGCAGTGCCCCAGTAAGCACGCAGTCAGAACTAAGGCAATGGCCGGCCAGAGATAACAAAGGCCAAGTGTCAAGTGCATCCCTCATATTAACGGATGCAATGACTCATTCAGAGATGAGTATGAAGGTTGAATTGATTACACTAAGATGTCCATGACAGAGCTACATCTCTGTCAGTTAGTGATTATGAAGGAAATCTAGGCACGAGACCACTATTCACAAATGCAGTTGGAAAATGCCATAAGTCAGCAGCAGGGCTTCGCAACGCAGCTGGAGGTAGCGGAGTAGAGAAAGAGGGATGCAGAACGTAAGTGGATTACACTGGTACAAGTTTTGGATGAGGCATGTCGAAGTCTTCCTGACTTCGACGTACAGCTGGTGGAAGAACCAGAACAAAGATTAGTCAGGATGAAAGACTACGCACAGCAGTCTCGCAGTGAAATAGAGAAGCTCAAAGTAGAACATGAGGATCATATTTTCGAGCTTCAACTCCACATCACCCCAGAGAGCCCACCAGAGGTTAGGGAGCAACGCCGAGCAGACATTCAGGCCTCCGCAGCAAAAATCTTGGACACTGTGAGCAACGCAGCAAAGCTGCTAGAAGATAGTGTTGAGGCCTGAACCACCCTACAGGAACATCCAAAAGTCGGACAGCTGCAAGAAACCATCAGGCAGTGACAGACAGAGTTGGACAGAGTAAAAGCGGAAATTAAGACTCTACCGCCTATGGAGAAAATGCTCAAGGTAAAGCGAAACAATGAACTCCAGCAAGAAATTGAGTCGTGCAGAGAAAAATCAACAGAAGTGGAAAATTCTATGCAGCCACTTACCAGCGAAGCTTTCGAGTTGAGTACTACTGTGGACACCCAACTCAAAGTTCTGAAGGAATATGATGCATTTACATAGAAAAAGGCCAGCGAAGCATCAGCCGCAGTATTGTAAGAGTTGGTCGAAAAGGAGAAAGCAGCTGACAATATCATGCGATGTCTCAACAAGCAGTTCACTATCTTCGCTGACAAAGTTTGTCTACCATAAGAGCAGCAGAGTGTCCCGGGACAGGCCACTGGTGAATCTTAAGGGCCTGTTGGGGCGCGCACCTTAACGGTCCCTAATTTTGGTAACTCCACGGTTTTTGTGGAAGTTGTAAGCGGAGTTACGACTCAAAACAGTCTTAGGGGTGTCGGGGTTGAGTAAAAACCTTCTTTTTGTAATAAACCCATGGTTTAAGTCCAGGGTTTAGGGTTCGGGGTGCCCATGGTTTAAGCCCATGGTTTTGTAATAAGTGCACTATAAATAAGCACTCTTGTAAAGAAGTCAGTTTAGGCTTTTGATGTAAGATGAATTGATGTGAAGCTAAGGCTTGTTTGTAAGAAGGTTAAGTCCTAGCTGTGTGGGTGGACGACCTCTGCAGCTGTGTGTGCAGATGGTTTTGGGTGATTAAGGAAATCTGCAGCTGTGTGCGCGGCTTTGAGGACTTGAAGGGGTCTGCAGCTGAGTGCGCAGATCAGAACTGTGGTTTTTGTAAAGAGTTGAATAAAACATAGTTCTGTGGACGTAAACCCTAAACTGGGGGTGAACCACGTTATATCGTGTGTTGTGGTTTTTGTTGTGTTGTAATTATGTTCTTTTATGCATTGATAAATATATAACTGATAAGTAAGATCACTGCTAAATACTAACTTCGCTGGAATTCCCAGTAAAGGGTTAAGCAAGGCATTGTTTGTTTATCTAACCGCGAAGCTAAATAAGTAACTATTAAAGCTCTGCATTTTATGATTATAATTGTTAGAAGCTAAAGGTACAGTAATATCCCTCTTCTGCTTGCAGAAACCTGATTCTGCGGCACCCCATAGCTGTTTCGGGTGAGACTGCAACCTGTTCGCAGGTTGTTGCTGAAAGGGCCAACACTGTGGGTCTTTTGTTGGTGTGAAGTTAATGGTATAAAGCCCGGGTCTGTCCTATAGCCCAACATTTTCCCCATCAAGTAATGAAATAATTGATCCTTGGCCTTCCATATGATGGGAAACTCTCTACTTCCTACTGAGGGGCTATATATTGAGCTATTATGAAGCAATGGAAGAGGAAAATTTTGGAGAGTAAAGAGATTATAGCGAAATTTTCCCCATTCTTGTATGCTTGAGTCTGCATCCCTTTGTCCTTGAGGAATCCATTAGTGCTCTTTCCCAATATTTCCTTTGTCTTTGTGAGCTTTCCCTTGCATGGAGGACTGAAGTGGTGTAGGCCTAGGTGGAGGGACTTGGTTTCTCGGTTTCGACAAGGTGTCGACAAAGGTTCTCATTTGTATCTTTGTTTACATTAATAGAAATATCCATTTCTCATCCAATTTAATGTTTAACTATGAATATTTGTATCCATGGATGTAATTACTTTTTATACATGTCTAAATTGAATATGCTATATTAGGCACTAACACATTATATATCATGCTTGTATATGTCCTTGTTGTTGATGACGAAATGTAGGGACAATTTTTAATCAAGAGCTCAATGGGGATCTTCTTCGAACGTCCGACTGAGGTACGATTCTTATCCCTTAGTGTTTAGTTTCTTTTATGTATCTAGTATGCTAGATAATGGATTGACTTATAGTGTCATACTATATATTTTGGACCACCCCAAGCCATAGGATTTTTTTTTTCGTAACAGAATTGGTGACTCCACTAGGGAATTTCCTTTCTGGTGTGGTTTTGGGTGCATTTTTTGCTTATTTTATCTCTCTGTTTCTCCTTGTTTTTGTGTCACGGTTGGTATTATTTTCATTCATTGACAGTCCCCTAGAGTGGTTTGAACCTTGGACTACTTTTTACCACTTTCTTATTTGTATACGCGGGTCAAAAAATATACATTCATGTATATACATAGAAAGTACTCTGCCTAGTCACATACATACGATTCTATTCTTTGAACATTCATGTACATCTCCCTTTTTGGTTGGGAACTTCATGTGGGAAGTTGCTGGGTGGGTTTTGAGTGTGGTTGGGTCTTCTTAGGTACCTATGTTGTCTATTGAATGCTCCTTCCGTGACCAGAAACACCTTTTCATTAATCTTCTTCCTTTTAAAATTATTCTTGTTAATTTATCTCCTTTTTTTTGGCCATTAGTGCATTAGTATTTTATTCTCAGTGTCTTTCTTGGATTGTGTTTTCTACTTGATGTAGAGACTAAGAATTTTAATGAATTTTATTGCATTTTCATTCACTTATCTTGAAAATAAAAAATATTTCTATTGCATATCACATATGCATTTAAGGAGGTACTTGCATTTGGTTGCTTGGATGAGATTAGTGTTCAAGATTTCATATAGGGAAGGTTGCATTGGCATTTGAAAAGGAAATATTTTTTTTTGCATTACATATAGTGGCATACCACTTTTCATTTTAAAACAAAGTTGCACTTGCCATTGTTTTTAGGTGTGCATATTTGATCTCATTGTTAGTCATAACATCACTAGTTGCATGTTTGTTTCCAGTAATGACAACCTCTAAAATTAACGATAAAATTAAAATTGATTACAACAATTTAATTTTATAGGGTGCACAAACAAGCTTAGGTTTTAGAGTCTTGGAATATGATGTTGTGAGTAAACTTCTCCAAGACTACGAAACAAAACAATTAGGTGTCTATACATGTGAGAAGAAAAATCCTTGGTATAATCAGTGTTATCAGGAGGCTCCTCTTACACAAGAGTTAAGCAGAAGGAACCACGCACATTGGTGGTGGGTATAGCCCCCTACTACTTTCTATTGAGTGCCAAATATATTTCCAGGATCTTATTCATATCTGAGGGATTTTGAGATACCTTTGGTGATTTCAAGCTTTAGGCTTTGTTACCCTTCCCATATGGTAGATCCCACCTGCGACTATTCGCCTAAGAATTGATTATATTGAGGTCAACTTAGTTTCCTTACCTAGGTACCATAGGGGGTTCTTACAGAGGTTATTATGTGAGTGTCATGGCCAAGTAGGGGTCAGACAACACAGTCTCTTTATGTGTTGAAGCTAAGGGCCACTATAATTGTTTACACACCTCTTCTTGTAGTGTATGGGAGTGTCATGCCTCTGCTAGGAAAGATATACATGTTTCATTCAAGAACTCACTTATCCTCACTATTGGCATGTTTACATATCACCTAGTATTACTTAGGGGTGTGCTCTATGTGCGCTAGTTTGATTTAGAAATCGTAGTTATTTGAGTATTTTTTTTTGTGGGTCATCGTGGACCATTTTTCAGTTTCACCCCAACCTAGAAGTTTAGAAGGATTAACTCCTTGATATCACTAACATTATTCCACCACCTGCTTCGGGTTCTAGTGTAGACCCTAGTGTTATTACCAGATGAAAGAAGTGAAAAATCCCCAACAAATGGAGTAGAAATGGGAATATGACCACTTTCAAATTGATGCACAAGGTAAGAGGCTAACATTCCCCCCAGTCCATATTCCTCATACTCTTAAATATATTACAAAACTTTTTAAAAAATTATTGCTACAGCTATTTTGTTTTAGCAAATTCCTGTTACAGCTCCTCCTTTTTAGAAAATATTACTGTTGTAAGGTTTTTGTTTTTGGAAAGTTATACTTTGTTTCTTGTAAGTGAAGATCCTCATGGGGCATGTTTTGATGATTCTAGAAGGCTATAATAAGAGGTTTTTTGGATAGTTTGAAGACAGTATGGAAGCATCTTCACAATAACCCACATGCTAGGAAACGTATATTATTGTTTCAAACTTACGAATTTCATATGTAATGAAAATTTTATTTGAAAAGAAAAACCAATTATAACATAAAATTAATATACCAGACATAATTGAATGCAACAAATACATAATTCATATGTATTAAATAGTAGAATTCACCATATAGATTACACCAAATAGTATAAACAATTATTAATGAAATGTAAAGTGTTTACACCTCCAAATGGGGTACACCATTCCTCGTCCCTAATCCATAACAACGATACATAGGATCCCATTGGTGTGAATCCCATGAAAAGTGTACTTGTACACGATGCTGAAAGCTATCATACAAATATCGAAATATAAATTTTGGTCCCACTCTCCATTTACCAACAAGTTGAGTTTGATCACTTGAGCATGAACTTGGTTGATATCTATTAGGAAAGGTTGGCCTTGTATAGAAAACTGCCTCCTTGATATTCTCATAGCCTTCTATGATGAACTCTAGTGAATTATTCTTCTTTACAATACTAGGAGGTATAGAATACATTGCAATTAGTTCAAAAGTAACCATGAAACTTTCATATGAACAAGGAATTTCCACATAAGATTCACTGCGTATAATGTTATGGGACCTTATGTGATTATAAACTTTGTAGGAAAGAAGATGAATATTGTGACGATGCACTCGATTGGTCTACAATACTCCAAGATATGATAGAAATGCATTTTGTGTTCCATATTCTGTAGAGCCACCTAATCTAGCAGTCACAACTTCACGGTCACCTTTTGTTGTGCGAAGTTGAAAATTGGTGTGCTTATCATCATTCGTAACAACAAAGCGACAAAAAAAAGATTCCCCTTTTCGAGTGCTCATTCCCCACCTTTTAATAGCACTCATAGTAAAGAAAACACCAACAATTCCTACAACACAACAAAATATAGCATTAGATACTATAAATAAATAATCCATTTATGGGTTGAAAATAAATATTAAAAGATACATATGTATACTCACCATCTATGATTTCAATTGGTATCAAGAGAGCTTTTTTTGTATAGAACACCTTATTATCACTCAGAATTACACCCTGGATTGCAAAGGGTGAACCCCAAGGTAACAACAAAACCACTTTAGGAAAGGAGATCTAGCTTCTACTTTTCTAGAGAGGGATTTTTCAACAGATATATATGAGGGCCAAATTTAAAGATAAAACAAATTCAGATCCAGTAGTGGTTGAAACAAGGAAAGTGCAATTGGGCTATGGAGTCACAAATGATAGATGGATTACATAACAGTTTGCAGGCAAGGATACACAGAGGAAAGGTAGCACTTGGTTACAATCAAATAATTGTTTGTCTGGTGATAAAGAGAGAACATGAACAGTCCATCAACGCAGAGCATCTACAGGATGAGTTCTGCATAAATTTTGGAGGGAAAACTTTGGTGAATACCTGAAAACCATAGTCATAGCATACAAGATGAATTATGAGCTGTCATACACTTATTCTAGGCATGAAGAAAACATAATGGCGAGATTAACTAGAATACATGCACAGGGAAAAAGAAAATAACAGACTGTAAGCTACGAAGCACGCATGAATCTCTGCAACAACAACAAGCATTTGACTCTACAAATTTATTAGAAAAGGCTACAAATAAAGAATAACAAAAAATTCTTACGGGTTCCAACCCATATTCCCTCTATGGAGGGCATATTTATAGTTTCCTAGACCCCCGAGACCAACCTCGAAATAGGGCCAAAAACGGTTTTAGTATAATGATGGAAATCATAACATACTATGACCTTGTAGATCTGCCATGATCATGATGTCAAACAAAAAACCATGTGCAAGAGAACGCATGATGAACAAGTCAAGGATTTTCACATCAAAGATGTCGAAAATGACTCCTCGGAGGGTTTCCATCATGGCCTGCAACGTTTTCTCAATCTCTAAAATTTACCGGCAAGAATCATTATGGACCGTAGATCTTCATATTGAAATTCATTCCGTTCCATTGATCTATGGTATGAGGGATGCAGAAATCGGGTTGACGATCTTTCCAAGGTTCAATTCTTAATTTTTCCACCTCTGCACCATCCCTTTTGCCCCTTTTCTTCTACACCGTCGATCTGAGTGTAAACGCTTTGAGCCATGGATCTAGCGGAAAGAGGAAAGCAGAAAACCAACTTTTCAATAACAAATTCTTAAGTTTTCTGATTTCTAACATCCGACTTCCTGACCTCTTCATCTTTCCGCACCGTTGGATCTAGTGGAAAATTTTTGGACCGTTGGATCTGGTAGAAAGAGGAAATTGGAAAATCAAATTTTCAACAACAAATTCTTAAGATTTATGATTCCAACTTTTCGATAGGGGATAACGAAAATCAGAAATCAGAATTTCCACCTTTCGTAACCAAAAACCTAATTTTTTTTATTCCGACTTTTCAACCCCGGATAGCAGAAATCGAAAAATCGGTATTTTAAATTTTCATGCCCAAATTTTAGACTTCCCGCTTTCCGATCCCAGATAACGGAAATCGAAAATCAGGAGTTTGGCTTTTTAATGACCAAAACTTTTTCTTTTCCTAATTTCGACTTTGCTTCATCCCTAGTCATTGATCTAGGGTGGAAACACTCCATGGCCATCGAATCTCCTGTTATTTTTCAACTAAGGGTAGGTTCCTTCATTCATAAGCATTTTCAAAGTCAGAGATCAGAATTTATTATGTATTTTTGCATTATTACTCTGGAAATCCCTCCTCCAACACTGACAGAACTCCATCAACGATCTTAAAGGTCATATGATATAAAATTTATAACCAAAATGCTCCTTTTGATGACCAAACCCTCCACTAAATAGTTAGCCCAGAAATGGTGCTTACAACCGAATTGGAATTATATCCTCCCTGCGGGGTAGCAAAGAACCTCGTAGACCATGTGCCAAATCGATTGGGAGGCTCTAGGAAGTACAGACTTCAAACCTTTTTATTTTTCAATATTTTACCTATATATGAAAACCAAATAAACCTGGAAACATGGCTATCCCTTCAGATCTTAAGGCCTTCGCTTCGGGCTTCACCATCGGTACCATTAGCAATGTAAAGAAAAGAAAATATATACAATTATGGTACAAGAATTACCTCCTTTTTCAGGACAAATAATGCTTAAGATATCTCACATTTTCTGGACCTCCTGCCAGTTGAGATCCATCTTGATGATGTAAAATGAAAGCATTGTCTCCTCTGTGAGCTGTAATGATGTAAGGGCCTACCCACATGTGATCAAATTTTCCATGTTTTCTTCTCTAGGAGCATCCCATTTCAATACCAAATCCTCAAGCTGGAACTTTTCTTCTTTCACCCTCCTACCAAATGGCTTCTCCATTCTTTCCTAATGCAACTGTACTTAATTGTATGATCTGTCCCTTACTTCATTCAACTCTATAATCTAGTTAATCCTTCTTTGTGTGTGATTTGGCCCATCCTATTGTTCTTGTAATAGTTTCATGACTAATACACCCAAGGATGCTAGAAAAACCACCTCAGCTCCATATAACAGCTAGAATGGTAACATTTCAATGGATCTTTTAGTGTTGATTATGTCTTCACATAGAGCATATCTCAGCTTTGTGTGCCAAGCCCTTTTGTTATCTTCCAACAGCTTCTTAATGATCCTTACTAGGATTTTGTTGGAAGATTCAACTAACCCATTACCCTGTGGGTAATATGTAGTAGAATGATTTACTTAATGTGATACTTATGAAAGAAACTTATCATTTTCTTGAAATTTAAAGCAGGGGCATTATCTGTTACAATTATTATAGGATAAGCAAACCTGGACAAAATGTTATCTTCAAGGAAACCCATTATTACTGTGTATGTGGCTCTTCTCGTGGGAATTTCTTCGATCCACTTATTGAAATAGTCAGTAGCCATCAAAATCCATTTGTGTTTTCCTGAGGAGTTTCTATTTATTTCCCCAGTGAAATCCAGTCCCCGCTGCTGAAAGGGTGCTTCTACTGATATGGGATTTAGAGGGAGTGAGACCACTTTTATTTTGCCATCAAATATCTAGCACTGGTGATAGGTGGTAGTTTCTTTATATGCATTTAAGAAAATTGAAGTCCAGTATAAACCAGCCCTCAAAATCTTGTTGGCAATCACCTTCCATGAGTGATGTCCACCATAGTCTCCCTTGTAAAAGTATTTCATTGTATGCTTAGCTTCATTTTCCAACAGGCATTTGAGTAACACGCCATGAGGATCTTTCCAATATAAGTATTGGTTCAGAATACAGAACTTATCGAACTTTAGATTTACTAATCTATCTCTTGTCCTGCTCAATCCTGCAGGAACCTGCAAATTCTACAATACATGTACAATATTAGAATACCAAGGGGATACAGAGAAATCAGGCATTACTATACCTCTATATCAAGCTGATTTGAGTGACTGGTTAGGAATGTTATCTGTAAGGATTCATAGTTTGAGTTGGTCATCATCTTTGCAAGCCCCTGTGCTTTGATCAATTTTGTGGGCTTGATTTCTATGTCATATTCCAGTAGCACAGATATCCACTTTGCTCTCTTTCCTTCTAGATCTAGCTGTGTGAGGATTCCCTTCACCACATTGCTAGGAACATATGCAATGATGTGCGACTGAAGAATGCAAACCTTGAAATCCTTTCAAATACTTGACTAAAGCATATACCTATTTCTCCATGATATCACACTTCAATTCCCCATCCCTCAATACCTTACTGAAAAAGGATATAGGTTGTTCATCAGCTTGACTATTTTTCTATTGCAGTACTCTAGCAGTGGTGTGGTCAGAAGCATAAGAAAAAATCAGAAAAACTTTGGTAAAGTCTGGGCTTACCAGAACATGTGCCTTTGTGATAGAATGTTTGAGGTCTCTGAAAGAGATTATTTCCTCTATGGTCCATTTGATCTCATGGACTTTCTTTAACATGTTAGTGATATTCATCAAAATTTCAGCAAAAATAGGAATGAACCTCCTCAGAAAGTTTACCTGCCCAATGAAATATTGTACTTCCTTTTTGCTTATGGGTCTTTCAATTTTCATGATAGCCCAAATCCTTGCTGGGTCAA
Source organism: Pseudotsuga menziesii (assembly GCA_001517045.1). Taxonomy (NCBI): domain Eukaryota; kingdom Viridiplantae; phylum Streptophyta; class Pinopsida; order Pinales; family Pinaceae; genus Pseudotsuga; species Pseudotsuga menziesii. The sequence continues at coordinate 77,425 of LPNX011057341.1, forward strand.
TTTTTATGTCATTTTTCGAAATGATATGCCCCAATAGATTTCCCTCCTCCAATGCAAAGTTTGACTTTTTGGGATTCAATGATATTCCATACCTTTTTCATTTTAGGAAAAAAATTTCCAAGTTTTTGAGATGCTCCCTATCAGACCCTAAATATACTATAATTTCATCCATGTAAACCACCACGAATTTTTCTTTCTCTTTATCAAACGCAATGTCCATATCGCACCGAAAAGTGGCCCCTACATTCATTACCCAAAAGGCATTTTGGCATACATGAAGGTACCCCATGGTGTAGTGAATCTAGTCTTCTCTTGGTCTTCTGGAAATCCTTTGACTTGGTTGTATCCAGAGAATCCATCCATGGTTGCAATCCTCTCATACCCCACCACCTTCTATAGAATATGTTCCATATTAGGCAAAGGATAATTCTCTTTCAGAGAGACTTTGTTTAGGTTCCTGAAATCAATGCACAACCTGATCCCACCATTCATTTTTCTGACCAGTACCAAATTTGCTACCAACTTAGAAAACCTCAGAGTGACTACGATTTAAGCATTAAACAACTTTCTGATCTACTTTTCAATGACAGGAAATCAAAGAGGATTGATTCTTCTCAATTTTTGCTTGAAATATCTTTCACCGAGTTTTATTGGAATCATCTGTTGTATGATTGATGTATCATATTCCTTCAGGTCTTCATAGCTCCAGGCGAAGACATCTATGTACCTTTTCATCAGATTGATATATTCTTCCTTTTCTTTGGCAGACAGCTTCTTTGACAGTTTGATGATTCTGGGATTTTCTTCAGTTCCTATATTCTTTTCTTTGACAACATCATCAGCAGGATTCATTTTTTTGATCTCTAGCCACATCATTTTGGTCAAACAATTTCTCTAGGGGGGTCAGGCCTCTGGGGATGTGATTACTCTTCAATTGAACTATGTCTTTTCCCCCTAGGGAATTATTCAACCTTTTATTTAAATCAATGTATTCCTTATTCCCTTCAACATCTAGGATATTTTAATCATTATCATCTTCGTTAGCTATCTGTGTATTTACAAACTCACCAGATAATTCTAAAAACCTCTTTATTTGCATGTCATCCTCAAATACTTTCCAGTATTTGGAATTATTTGGTATGGAAGGCATGTTTACAATGTCAACTTTGTACTTTCTTTGACTAGCAATAGGGATTTTGAACTTACTTGCAACCACAGCTAAGGATTCAGCCATTGAGTTCTCAAGTCAGGGGATTACTCTGATTGTATGTTCGGTGAAAAAATTGCCAAACATGGCCCATACTTCATTTATGTAAGCCCTCATCCCGGGATGTTTGGTTTGGTATCTATCATTTACTTGGTTCACCACTGGTTCAGAATCTCCCAGGACATTCACCCCTTTTTCCCCTAAATATTTCAGGGCATTCAGTGCTAGCAACAAAGCCTCGTACTCTGCTACATTATTTGTGCACTCAAAGGTCAACTTGAAAGACAGAGCCTTAAAGTCTCTGATAGGGGAAATAATGTACACACCAGCACCATTATTTGCTACAGACCCATCAAAATACATGGTCCATACACCTTATTCTTTCTGTTTCCTCTCCAAATATTCCTGTTTCTTTGCAGACTCTTGCTCTTCATCTTCCTTAGCTTCAATGGGTATAGGTTTTTTAAGATCATGGGGAATACTATCATTGAAGAAGATTGAATACCCCAGGTCTGTATCAACAGCATATATAGCATGATTATTAGGTGATTCTTGGATGCTGACCACATAGGGGGGCCTATTCTCACTGTACAGTCTTTTATTTCCACCAATCCCGAGGATGGTAATAGAGGACATGTCCATCTGCAAACTCACCTTCAATTTTGAGGTCCATGTTCTTGACAGAAGCACACCAAATTTTGGAGGGATGTCTGCCACCACCACATCCATTACTATAGACTTGGATGGAATTTTAGTCAAACTTACTACCATATATTTAATCAGTCCTAAACATTTTACCTTCCTCGAGTCAAATGAGTATAGATATTTATAGGTTCTAGTGATATCCAAACCCAAACTTTCTACCACTCCTTTAGGCATTAGATTGTGGGAAGCACTTGAATAAATCATAGCATTATGTACAATCATGTCATGTACATTCATACTCAAGTAAAATGCTGGGGATTCTTCATCATCCATATTTTCATACTTGGACCCAAAAACAATGGTGTCAACATCATCATTCACTTCTAAGATATCAAGTTGAAAATCCCCCTAGTTCCTTAGCATGTCTGATATCTTGTCTCTTTACTCTTTGTTTCTTAATAGCTCATTGAAAGGAATGGACACTTTTATTTTAGAGAGTTCTTCCAGCAAGTTAAAAGTGGAAACAGCTTTCTCTACTTCTACTAGTGATGGTTTCCTAACTTCCTTTACTTTATCTACTTTATTCACTGGTTCTTTATACACAACAAGTTCTTTTTGTTTCTCTTTTTTCTTTTCGGTATTTTGTTGACTGTTGGAAGGTTGGTTTTGATCTAATCTCCCCTTATTCATTGTGACATCTCTATTCCTCAATTTTAACTTTCTCTGAACATCAGCAATAGCATGCATGTATCCCTTTTGGTATTGTTCAGATTCTTTCTCTAGCTCCTTATTTGCATCCTCCTGGGCATACATACTGTGTTCTTCTTCTATAAGGTAAATTTCAGAATCCAAATCACCAAAGTGATGGATATGATCTTCAATGTACTGAGAATCATCTTCAGCATCCACATAGTTTCTAGGGAAGGGCAGTGGTATCTACTGATCAATTGGATTTATGGGATTTCTCACATCCCTCTGTCTGATCTGTGGAGGTGGGGGAGGATAAGGTCTTCTGAAATTAGGATTCCTGATATGTGGCTCATTTGATTCTTTGTTTATTGGTTTTCTTTCCACATTCAATCTATCCATTAACCTTTTCATTGTCTTCGTCATCATCTCAAATTTCATATCACTTGAAGAAGCAGCAGTAGAGGTAGAACGTACGTGTTCTTCCTTAAGTTTCCTTGTTTCTACTCTCTGTTTGATTTTTCCATTGGCCATCATGTTTCCTTCTGCTATTAGGGCATATTGAAACATGGCAGGGAGACTTGTTGATTTTATTTCTCGTAGAAGTAAGGTGAAATCACCATCAAATGCATTCGCGTAGCAGAGTTTAGCAGAGCCTACAAGGGGTTTTATGTCAATTGGAATGGAGTTGTACACCCTCATAAATCTACTGGAAAACTCATGCACAGACTTAAACCCTCCCTTCTTAAGACCATTGTACTAAGAAAGCACCTACAGAGGGATTCTCTTGTCATCCCATCTTTCTAGAAAGGTTGTTTGGAAAGCTGCAAAGGTGAGAATAAATCTAGCAGGTAGATCCTTGAACCACTTCTTCACTTCCCCTGACAGGATTTGTGCAAATAACCTCATCTTCACATCATCATAATCCACTTCCTACAAGGGGTTTTATGTCAATTGGAATGGAGTTGTACACCCTCATAAATCTACTGGAAAACTCATGCACAGACTTAAACCCTCCCTTCTGAAGACCATTATACTAAGAAAGCACCTACAAAGGGCTTCTCTTGTCACCCCATCTTTCTAGGAAGGTTGTTTGGAAAGATGCAAAGGTGAGAATAGATCTAGTAGGTAGATCCTTGAACCACTTCTTTGCTTCCCCTGACAGGCTTTGTGCAAATAACCTCATCTTCGCATCATCATAATCCACTTCCTCTAGGTCAATGAAATCTTCAAATCTATCCACATGGAATTTGGCTGCGAAGTTACCCTCCCCATCATACAAGGTAATTCTATGGAAACAGTTAAGGGGAAGGTCATGTAATGAAATAGGTAAAGCTAAAGGCACTGAAAACCTAGAATCCATTGGTCTAGGTGGATTAGGAACAAGAGGAGGATATTGGAAGGGCAGAGGGGCTTGGGAAACTGGTGGGATATGGGGATGAAAGTTTTGAGTGACAGGATTTCTTACACCAGTTCCCCTAGTGTCTTGAAGGTTATGCCAGAGAGATTCAAGCATATATGACTCTAGCCTACTAGAATTTAGTTTTGAATATTTTAGGTCAGATTATCATTTTGACTTTAACAATGACCTTTCAAAATTGGTTTCCCACACAGAATCTTGAATACTATGAAATTCTTGAGTAGATGTATCTCCTAATTGAGGAATATAATATTGTTCTTTTCCTTTATTGATAAACAATTTACTTGGGTTATCCACACTTGGTAAGATTTTAGTGTCAGGATTATCTCATGTGTGTGGCCATCTGGAAGCCATGATGTCTTCTGCAATTCACTCAAGACCAATGTGGAGTCGCCAGGGAAAAAATACAACCTATATCAAATGCTACAGTCTCTGTTTTCCCACAGAAACCCTTTATTCTTTGAATCTTTGGTGTTTCTCCTGGGGATGATTTTCTCTTTCATCCCCAACAATGGTGCCAGTTTGTTATCGCTCATAATTAAACCCTAGGTTTCAGAGGGTGAACCCCAAGGTAACAACAGAACCACTTTAGGAAAGGAGATCTAGCTTCTACCTTTCCAGAGAGGGATCTCTCAACATATTTATATCAGGGCCAAACTTAAAGATAAAACAAATTCAAATCTAGTAGTGATTCAAATAGGGCAAGCGCAATTGGGATATGGAGTCACAAATCATAGATAGATTATAAAATAGTTTGTAGGTGAGGATACACAGAGGCAAGGTAGCACTTGTTTTCCCTCCAAAATTGAAGCAGAATTCATCCTGTGCAGAGCATCTACAGGATGAATTATGCTTCAATTTTGGAGGGAAAACATTGGTGAATACCTGAAAACGATAGTCAGAGCATATGAGATGAATTATGAACTATCATTAACTTATTCTAGGCATGAAGAAAACATAATGGAGATATTGACTAGAAGACATGCACAAGGAAAAAGAAAACAACAGATTGTAAGCTACAAAGCACACAGGAATCTATACAACAACAACAAGCATTTGTCTCTACAACTTTATTAGCATAGGATCTCAATAAATAAATAAATAAAAATCTTACAGATTCCAACCCCTTTTCCCTCTATGGAGGGAATATTTATAGTTTCCTAGACCCCCGAGACCAACCTAGAAACAAGGCCAAAAACAGTTTCAGTATAATGATGGAAATCATAACAAACTATGACCTGGAAGATCTGCCACGATCATGAAATCAAACAAAAAACCACGCGCATAAGCACACATGATGAATCAGTAGAGGATTTTGACATCAAATACACCGAAAATTACTCCTCGAAGGGTTTCCGCCATGGCCTAGAACGTTTGCTACATCTCTGAACTTCACTAGCAAGAATCATTCTGGACCGTAGATCTTCATACTGAAATTCATTCTGTGTCGTTGATCTATGGTATGTAGGATGCAGAAATATGGTTGACGGCCTTTCCAAGGTTCAATTCTGCATTTTCCCACCTCCACACCATCCCTTCTACCCCTTTGCTTCCGCACCTTTGATCTGAGTGGAAATGATCTGAGCTGTGGATCTTGCGGAAAGCAGATAGCGAAAAATCAACTTTTGAATAACAAATTCTTAAATTTTATGATTTTTGACTTCTAACTTCCACACCTCTGTATCTTTCTACATCGTCAGATCTGGTGGAAACTTTCCAGACCGTTGGATCTGGCGAAAAGTGAAAATCAGAAAATCAACTTTTCAACAACAAATTCTTAAGATTTCTTATTCCGACTTTCCGATCCCAGATAGTGGAAATCATAAATCATACTTTCCACCTTTCGTAACCAAAAAACTAAGTTTTTTAATTCCTACTTTTTGAGCTCAGATAGCATAAATTGGAAATCGGGATTTTAACTTTTCACGCCCAAATTCTTAGACTTTCCGCTTTCCGATCCCGTATAGTGGAAATCGGAAATCGGGACTTTGGATTTTTAATGACCAAAGCTTATTTTCCCGATTCCAACCTTGCTTCATCCCTAGCCATCAATCTAGGGTGGAAACACTCCTTGGTTGTTGGATCTCCTATTATTTTTCAACTAAGGGCGGTTTCCTTCATTCATAAGCATTTTCAAAGTCAGAGATCAGAATTTCTTATTTATTTTTGCATTCTTACTCTGGAAATCCCTCCTCCAACACCTGCAGAAATCTATCAACAATCTTAAGGGTCAGATGATATCAAATTTATAACCATATTGCTCATTTTGATGGCCAAACCCTTCACTAAATAGTTAGCCCATAAATGGTGCTAACACACCTCATGTGGATGCAAATTCACACCTTCAGGAACATAGTGGTCTCTACCAAAAACATCTGCATGATTTTCAAATATTCATACCCAACAAATGTTCCACCAATGGAAACATCTGCTAAACAATCCAACACTTCTACAGGATATGGAGTTTTCAATGACTCATCTTCAAAAGATCCAGGCAATTTGGCATAATAAATATGGGCATACATGCCATCCTTTATGGTAAAATCAAACGGATTTGTGTTGCGCACCAATAACCCATCCATTTGAATGAATGTCTTTCCACCAATCTTCACAAAACGACCATTTTGAGTCAATAAGGGAGTCACATCTGAAGAAGATCCCATATAAAACCCTCACTTGATGACTGCATTAGAATGTTTTCTATGATTTTCATCTGACTCACTTGAAGATAATTGTGATTTTATTTCACAAAGTGAAGGATGGTGTAACATAATATTGCCACTTTCATCTACATACACCATTTGAACATGCATAACATCGCCATTGAATGTGCCCATGTGTCATTGGTACCAACAGTGTAAAGAATTGGATCATCTCCACAAGGATCCAAGTGTGTCAACTCTGAGGTTTCCTGAATGTGACTCATCTATAACTTTATAGATAATGATTTCTTTTGAACCATTATCTCCTTTAAGAAGAGCAATTGTATCAAAATTTGGTGCCTTACCCTTAACAGATTGCAGATTTGAATGACCTCGGAGTTGATAAGGTATTTCCCTATGATTAGGTTGGATCTGATCATCAACATCCTCACTCCAACAATCATTTTTTGCAATTCTATATAATTGTTGTGCCTTTCGTCGTTGTGGAGACAATTGTTGCTTCATTTGTTGTCTCTTTTCTTGTTCAGAATCCTCTTCAACAAGTATTCTAAAAGCTTCTTCCACAACCTCTAGTGGCAATGACTTCCTCTCTTTACATGGAAACGAATCAGGGTCTATGTTGAACATGTTAAAATTTATAAAAAGTATAAATCTGTAAACATGTAAGGAAACTGAAATGGCCTACAAAGATTACACATGAGATCGCTTAAATGGAAAGCAAGAGTGAAAAAACAAAATATTTATGTAAGCATAATGTAAATACAACATAAATACTAACCTTTGGTACTAAACCTTCGATTTCTTTTCTCCTTCCAATTGAATGTTTCAAATTTGCATCCATATGGTCCAAATAGATTTCTGCATCAAAAAATTAAGGAAAAAATTGATTACTCTGCATATACATATACAGTATCTAATATATAACTTGATAGCCTGCTTATAAACAAAAATTGCACAACAAAAATTAGAAAATCAATTTAACAAGTGTTAGCACCATTTTTGGGCTAAGAGGTTGGAAGGGGATTGGCCAATGAAAATGATGGGTAAGGTTGAAAATTTTTATATCATATGACCTAGAGGAGTGCAGAGTAGGTTCTGAGGTTTTTGAAAGGTCTATTCCTTAGTCTGAAATGAAAAACAATTAAAAAGTCCTAAGATCCGACCTTGGAAATAAATTTCTTTTGAATAATCCACTGCAGTGTTATATTTTAGAAACAATGAAGGGTGTAGATATACATCAATGAAGATCGACAGTTGTAAATAATTCCACAGAGGTAAGATGAAAGGCTTAACTTATGGCACAAGGACACTCCGCAGTGAAAACAGAATCACATGCTGCGAAGCACCACCATCATTCTGTTCAACATATCTTTGAAGCTATGATGAAGATTTGGATTTGTCAGGAGCGTATGGGCATGCACAAGGTGGGACATGCTTTTTTTCCTTTGAGCCATGCCAACAACAAGTGCACAATACCCAAGGATGGTTTTACCTCGCTCCAAACAGGCCGTACAGAAATTCTACAGAAATTATCAGTCATCCATCATGGGGATCGCTGAAGATTTATGGCACCAAGCATGGTGGTCGTCGAACTCATCGCTGCCTCCCAAGCAAGTGTTATAAAAGGACCGTGACGAAGCTTAATCCTGTCACAAAGGCTAAGCTACAGGATAAGCTACACCTTGAAGGTTTTGACTAGTGAAGCACTGCTTTTGGTTACTGTGGTTTCCAACTTGGGCTATCTGTTCTTGGGGTTCTAGACTCGAAGGTGAGGATATTCAGTGTGGAGTGCAGCAGAAGGGCGCCTTAGCATGCTTCAGCTATTGTGTGCCTCAACATCAGGGCGCCTCGACAACAGCACGTCTTTAAAGACCCTACGTGCAGATTCCAACGCCAGCACGATTGGACGATGATTTTGGGAGGAGTTGGCGGCCAGGAGGTGGACTGGGAGGCCCTTTTCCAAAATGAGGCTCCAGCTCACATTCACAAATCAATTGCTGCTATGGAGGATGAAATCTATGGAGAATTTAGGTTGAGACCGGGGCATGACATCACCATGTCCAATTATTGTAGGCTGAAGTTTATCCTGGCCAAGTCCATGGGTGAAAGGGAAAGCTTCAAAGATTGTGTGAACCTCACAGTCAGCCTCTTTAAGGACGATGCTAAAAAATGGCTAACTCACATGAAAAGCCTCATGCAACTCTCTAAGCCCCCGTTCAACAGGGAAAACAAGGAAGATAATGATGCTGACACCAGCAAAGCCGTGGAGGATGAGGCTGAATCCTCCAAGAGATTCTAACTATTATGATATGCTCTGTCTATATGCTCCCCGTAGGCCTTTCTTTCTATTATGTTAACTTTTTAAGGTGTATCATGTTGTCAACCTTCAATGGTTGGGCAGCAGTTGTTATGTTTAGATGCTTGGTATGGATCATTTTGCATACCTTTCTTAGGTGGTTCCGTAGCCATGGCTTGACTCCCTGTTTCTGCAGTACGCTCGAATATGTAACTCTCTTTTTTATATGAAATCGAAGGATCGTCTATCTTACTTACAAAAAAAAAGAGGCCTGAAATTTCAATTCACCTTTGCACATCAAAAGTGTTAGTTGTGCTCGATGTAATTTTGTGCGCTAATAGTTGATACAAGGCTTCACTCTCTATTATCTACACGATTATCTACACGGAAAAAAAAAAGTTCCTATGTTAGAATCAGGTCTGAAACAAAATACGTTTATGAAAGTATATAACCTAGGGCACAAAAAAGTAAATATTATTCTTACCTGTTCATTTGATTTGATCGTATACCTGGTTGATGTCAGGTTCACTGAATTCGTTCATCTAGGATAGATTCAGTAAACATGTAGATCATGAATTTCCCTCTCAACCAGAGGTACTCCATGGGCAGCGTCTGTGTGAAATCGAAAAATACGAAAATTGGAATTTGGAGGGAGTTTTCCATTATTAGTCGCTTTCAAAGATTTGAAAATTTTCAGTTAACCCAACATCGAACCGTGTGACAAAATCCGCATTGGCTCATGTGCAACCAGAAGAAAAAAAATCTACGAAACAAGCCTTTGACTATTTACATGATTAGGATGCTAATTAAATCTTAATATAATTTTTAATCCTTTTCTTATTTAAGATACATTTAGGGGCTGGTAATTTCTTATGTTTGTGAATGTTATCCAGGAGGAAGTGTTAGATCAGAAACCTTACATAGGATCTCCACAAGATTCAACAAAGAAGAATGATGTTAAGGGACCCAGCGAGATGGACGTGGAAGTCTCGTGATGTTGCCAATATCTCCAACGATTGGCGATATGAACACCGTTGTTGTTGTACAATATACTTGCTGATATTGTTGCTCACAATCCACTCGAAGATTGAAAAATGGAGTATTTTTGTCTATGTGAAGCGTAGGTCATTACAATCTCTCAATAGTTGGCAAGCAAAGAATTCCACGTTCTAGAATTACGGTGATAGATGGTTTCACTCCTCCAATGTCGGTGTTGAAGAAAGATCGTGTTCCTTTCGCAAAGAGAATGGTGTCGCTTACTGAGGTGTCCGTACCATGGCCATGCACGTGGACAAGAAGATTATGCAGCTTTTCTATCAGCTTTCTCAGAGATGGTCCTCTGCTTATGGTTGGATGTGCCAGAAGAGTCTATGGTAGTTATTGATATGTTGTTCCACCAGTCAACTCCAGCAAAAGAATCCCTTGAAAACTATGAGAACTTTGAATAAAGAAAGGGAGAGTAACATGAAGAATATCAAAGAAAAGATGCGGAAGCATGATAAAAATGCTCACAGCAATCTTGTTGATGCGCTGCCATATTCATCCGGGTTTTGAATCTTCTATGGGGACTCTCTTCTTTGTTGGATGTGCATATTGATATTATGAGGTCATTTGTTGAATCCACCTTGATGGATGGAAACATTAGGAGTGAATTGACAGATAATAGTGGATGGATATCCAAGTCACCGGTGCATTCACAAGTTGAGACTAATTTAAGATATATTTTGCTTGAATTTGGATAACAACAATATATCACTGAAATCCAGGTACGCTCATATAAAGATGGGAAGATGAACCCGCATCTAGGGTTTGAAACCTCTTAGAGACATTCTTCGCCAACGCAGCCTCCTCTCAATATTGACTTAACCTACGTAAAAATCAGATATGAAGATGGGAAGGTTATCATAAATACTGTAGCAGGAACTCTTGGGAAATATGATCCTCGACCAGTTTAGCCTCACAACTTGTTCTGTGTTTTCTCAGCTACAAAGGGTGTGACTGCAGGGCTTGTACATTGGATGGTAGATAAAGGAAAATACACAGAATGTTTCCTGGAACCTTAATTATTGAAGCAAGTAGAGTGATAGTTCTGTTGCTGTATATATTATGTTGATGTATTTATTCCTGAAGTCATCCAGTCATCAGTAAAAGTTCTTGTTTTGGAATACAGGGATTGGGTGTGTTTAAATGACAAAGAAAACCATAGTAATAAAATTAATAATCTGGGCTCCATGGCAGTGGCAAGAAACAGAATTCAGATCACCAAAAGAAATAGACGTTGAGCACAAGTCGTGTTTATCCACATAACCGAAGGTGGAGGACCAAGGCCCTAGCTTCCTAACTATTTGGGAATAATATCAGGATTGAGCTCGAGTTCCTTCATCACCAGTGGCGTTCCTTGCGAACAAGCCACAACATGGTTGATTTCCTAGACAATCGATCCCATAGCCGGAGTTTGAAAACTTTGGTAAATTTTCTTCTATATTATTTGGACTTGTATGGTATTTTGCGCACTAATTCCACTTTTTTCACATGGTGGCCATATTTGGGCAAGAGACTAACGATTATTAAAATGGTTTTCAATGGCCATGATGCACATTATTATTATGGGGTACATTTTTCCATGTGATGGATTGATGGCAATTTTTGGGGCATTTTTTGCACTTTTTGTAGTGGGGACTTTTGAAAACCATAGAGTTTCACCATTAGTGCACATTTGATGTATGCCATTTCAAGACTTGAAGTTGAAATATTGTAAAGGGATTTGTAGCCAATTTGAAAGTATTAGGAGAGTGAGAGGCTTCTAATCATAGTTGCATAATTTGGTATGTATTGACCTTTTTGTCCAATATTTGATCTATGTGTAATACGAATATGGGTTAATTTTAAAAAACCAAATTTTAATAATTAAAACACTATAAAAAAATACCTTTGGTAATTCAATTTAATAGGAATAAAAATATGTCAAAAAAATAAATATGCAATTATTATAGGAACACTAGATTTATTGGTTACCAAAACCATGTGCCCAAAACCACTTACATCAAAGCTAACCCTAACACCATTTAAACATTAATTAATTAATTCCAATGTAAATAATGGTAAATATTATTTACTTTTTTCTTAAAATAATTAATAACTATTATTAACTAAGAGTTTTCTCTCTTATATTACGGGCATTATCTTTATGTTTTTTTAAAGAGTAATTTTGGTTATAAAAATATGTTTAAAAAAAAATTAAAATTTAATGGCTAATATTCAATATTTCATTAAAAATATTGTATATGTTTAACTATATATAAATGTTGTATATATTGTTGTATATTTAATTAAAAATATTATATATATTGGGGTCAGTGCAAGAAGATGATGGACCTTTTTGGCGCGTTAGATGCAATAGAAACCTGAAAAATCAGGCATCCCTCAACTTACTTGGATTTTTTGAGATACTTATGCAAAATATCTTGCATTGAGTAAAAAACATGAAATGTCGGAAATTGAATCACCTTTCCGAATATATAACTTTTATGTATCGAAAATTTGCATAGCTATGTCAAATTTCATTTTTATTAACAGGCACTTTTTATTTTTCAGGGAAATTA
>LPNX011057362.1:8578-27116 GCA_001517045.1 Pseudotsuga menziesii
CATGCACAAAAAGGTCCCTCATCTTCTTGCACACACCCAGGTATGAATCAGGGTGTTCCACATTTAAAATTTTTTGGTTATGTTGCATATGCTCATGTTCTAGATGAGCTGAGAAAGAAGATAGACAATAAGGGACAAAGATGTATTTTTGTTGGCTACTCTGAAGACACAAAAGCATACAAGTTGTATGATCTTGTCGCAAGGAAAGTGATCATCAATCGAAATGTTCAATTTGTTGAGAATGAATCATGGGATGGAACTGATGACATAAATGTCAAGTTTGTGTCAAATTTCGACCATGATGACATGGCAGAGGAAGCGGTTCAAATACCACATGTAATTCAACCGGTCGCAGCACCGTCGACTCCCATGACACTTTGACATGGTTCAGCACACAAAACATCAACACAGGTTGCAGGTCAAGCTACACCAACAAGCATACCAAGAGGAAAAAAGACTCCATCAAGCATTTCATAGAGGTTGAAATCAACAAAACCAGTGAATACAAGAATTTTACGTGAAATATATGAAGCTTGTACACCAAATTCATTCTCTCTCTTTGCATTATTTTCTCCCATATATGATCCACTAACATTTAAGGAAGTTGTTGAAGATGAAGTATGGGCATAAGACATAGATAAAGAAATATAATGCATTGAGAAGAATCAAACATGGGAGCTGGTAGATGTATCAAAAGATAAAGATGTAATCAACGAAAAAAGAATTTACAAGAACAAGCAATATGTTGATGGGAATTTGCAGAAGCACAACAAAAGAATGGTCACAAGAGGGTTCACACAGCAGCCTGGAATAGACTTCAATTAAAATCTTGCACCTGTGGTATGCATGGATACGGTCAGAATATTCTTGGCCATTGCTACACAAAAAAATTGGTATGTTTATCAAATGGATGTTAAGTCACCATTGTTGAATGGCTACCTAGAAGAGGAAATATATGTGGAACAACCATAAGACTATGAAGCTTCAAGTCAAGAGAATAAATTCTGTATGCTGAAAAATGAACTCTATGGTTTTGAAGCAAGCTCCTAGAGCTTGGTGTGGTCGGATTGATTCTTATCTCACAAAAAATGGATTTCACAAAAGTGAAAGTGAACCAACTTTGTACAGGGTGGAAATGTTATGTTGGGTAACACTTCCATGAGAATCGGGTGTCCAAACAACATAGCAAACGTTATTCGGCCTAATAACTATATTTATTTGGATGAATAATGAATTTATTCGACTAAATAATTATCATTATTCAAATGAATAACTAATTCTTTATTCTTTCAAATAACGTTAACGGTGAACCGTTTAATTTGACAGAACACATAGCCGGTCGACATTCTTTACGAACATTTTAATACTTGTTCGGCCGAATAATTATTCGGCAGAACAATTATTTAGCCGAACAATTATGCAACCGAATAGTTGTTCGGCCGAATAATGGCTCAGCCAAACAACTATCCAGCCGCATAATTGTTCGACTGAATAATTATTTCGCATAAAAGGCAAGCTCCATCTCCATTTTCATTGTTTTCACCTGCAGTCATTTGTCTTCCTTTTGTTGTGTTTCTCCCGTCATCCATTTGTTTGTTGTTGTTCATCATCCTTGTCCACATCACCAGTCCTCCTGAAGTGGACATACTAGTTTCCTATCGGTGTGGAGGTCTATTCGTGGAGGTCGCTTCGTGATGGTCTGTTCGCCATGGAGGTCTGTTTGGCATGGAGGTCTGTTCGTGGAGGACACTTCGTGGTGGTGTTTGTGGTATTTTCTTGGAGGGTCTGTTCGTGGTTTGGTCTTGCTGTGCTCCCCTGTGTCAGGTAAATTTTTATGAAATTGCTTTTATAATTTGAAACTAATAATATGTGATTTATCTCTTGTTGTAGTTAATGGCATTCATTTTTCGTCATAGTATTGCAAAGTTAAAGTTTACATATGTTAATTGGTATTGTATAAATCTTATAATTTTAATTTTAATTGGGATCTATATGTCTATGAACTTTGTCCTTGTTAACTGAGTAGATGAACTCTGTCCAAATGGACTCTATCCATTTGGATAATTTTTTGTTAATTTTAATTACAAATTCTATGTTTTTAGAATTTGATATAATCTATTTTAATTAGAATGAACTATTTTTAACTTAAATTATAGGTAATAATAATCTAAATAAAATGGAAGGAGTTGATGAACTCTGTCCATTTGGACAGAGTTGATCAACACTTGAATGGACAGTTCATGAACTCTGTCTAGATGGACAGAGTTGAAGAACTCTCTCCAAATAGACAGAGTTGAAGAACGCTCTCAAAATGGAGAGAGTTGATGAACTCTGTCCACATGTGAATAGAGTAAATCAAATTTGTCCAAATAGACAAGAGAATGGATTATACTTCGCAAAACATAGTTCATGCAGATTTCATCAACTCTTTCCCTGATAACTTTACTTAGCAAAACATATTTTAGTAGGTTTAATATAAATCATAAAAACAAACATTATTACACATAAAACATCATATTTTTTTATTACTGATCTGTTTTATCTTATGTATTTTTTATCTATAACATAAAAGAAACATATAACTTGTATAATGCTTATTAGTTACAATTTATACTTACTATTATATCAGAGTTGATCAACTGTGACTGTGATCAGTTTACTTAACATAAGGGATATTTTTTTACGATTTTATGGAATAATGAAAATATTTGTAGTTGACATAAAGAAATATAGTTTTAATTTCATATTTGATGATATTGGTTCTATTATTTTTAAAAGTCTAAAATACATCAAAAACATAGATATTGCTACATTAATTTTTTATACATCCAACAATAGTGTAGCTATTTTCATTTTAAGAACTATTAGATAATATTAGGGACATTTAGATCTTTATTACAAAGGTAGTTTTAAAAATCTAAAGCACATAAAAAACACAAAGATTGGTACGTTAATTTTTCATACATCCAACAATAGTGTAGCTATTTTCATTTTAAGAACTATTAGATAATATGAGGGACATCTAGGTAATAGAAACTTAGTTTTTATAGTAGTTAGCTCTTTGAAGTTGAGGCATTAACATGCAGAGTTTCAATATGTTATGAGTTGATATATTAGATAATATTAAGGACATATAGGTCTTTATTAAAAACTTAGTCTTTTTAGTGGCTAGGTCTTTGAAGATGAGGAATTAACATGTAGAATTTAAACATGATATGAGTTGATTTGTGTAATCTTGTAGATATCATCTCAAATGAAAATAGATAATAAATTAAGATGTAGAAATTGATATGGAAATAGATAATAAATTAGCTATAATCATTTAAAGAACTATTAGATAATATTAGGGATATCTAGGTTCTTATTGAGATCTTAGTTTTTATAGTAGCTAGGTTTTTGAAGTTGATTAAAATTTAACATGTAGAAATTGATATTTCTATAAATTTGTAGATATCATATTCAATGGAAAGAGAGAAGCCTTGAGATAGAAGCTTAGGTGGTTATCACATTTTTTGGGAGTTGGTGTCCGAAATGAAAATCAAAGATTATTGTCGTCACCTCTGGATTCAGGCTTATTGTATAGTTCACATTCAATTGATCATCGACATGGCGATAGTGGTAGAGATGATTCCTCCTTATCATCTATGGTTGCAGTGTCATTGATATAAAGAAGGGACATTTATCTTTATTTGTAGAAATGGGTCTTGGAGTATTCAGAGTTATAGATATGATTGATCAAATCTATGACTTCTATTACTCCTCGACCCATATCTACAAATCTACACATAAAATTTAGAGGAAGCAAAAGTAGTAATGTTTTTACATGTTTCTTCTTCAAGGTATGTAATATTACCCAAATTGTTCTTTGATATATAAGTTTAATTAGTTTAATTTTTTTTTGACATTTGTAAATTGCTTGTATATATGTTGAAGCTTGGGTCTCTTCATTTTTTCGAGGAAAAAGGAAGACTCCATTGGAGCATAGTGGTGGAATTGTAAGTTTAATATTTTATTTTATTTATTTTAGTTTAAAATAGTTTAAATAGTTTGTAAAATTTATAAACTATTTTTATACATGTTGTAGCTTGGGTCTCCTCCACCTTTTAGAGGCAAAGAGAAGACTCCATTGAATGATAGAGAAATTGAGGTAATTTTGTTAATAATTGTATTGATCTTCTATATAGTAGTTTAATATTTTAATGTTTTCATTTTAATTTAAAATTGTTTAAATAATTTATGATATTCATAGTCTATTTCTATACATGTTTTAGATTTTTATGAGTCTAAGGGAAGACCCTAGCGGAAAATAGTGATGGAATTCTTTGATTCAGACATCGAGGAGATTAATTTTAGGATTATACACATGTTCATGAATGTTTTTTTTTGTTATATACATGTACATTGAAATTACATGTTCATGACTATTTTTTTTTATTGTATACATCTAGATTGAGCTCTAACATTCATGAATGTTTCTTTGGATTATATACATATATACATTGATCTTAGATATTGTTTTTTGGATTATATACATGTATATGTAAAGGTTAGGAATGTTAGGAATGTTAAGAACGAATATGGAGAATGTTAACATTAGGAGTTAAGTGAATTAAATTGACTATATAAACATGGAAAATGTTAGGAGTGAATGTGGGAATGGGGATGGGGAATGTTAGGAAGTTTAGATAGGTGCAATTATATGAATGTATGTATTAGTAAATTTATGTATGTTTGTATATGTCACATATTTTTAATGTTGAAAAGTTGAGAATTTTAGGAATGTTAGGAATGTTAGATGCAATCTAATGTTAAGAATCAATGTGGAGAATGTTAGGAATCAAGGTGGGGAATGTTAGGAATCAATGTTAAGAAGTATTAGTAATGTTAGGAAGTTTTGATAGGCGTAAATATATGAATGTATGAGTGAATGTTATGAATGGTTAGGAATGCTAAGATGTTTTGATAGGAATATTTTTTATTACTAAAGTAAAATTAGTAACTTGATTCTGAATTTTAATAAATTATAGCTCAATCCATAAATTTTCTAAGGTAACATTAGCAACTTGATTTTGAATTCTAATATTTTTTTATTACTAAGGTAACATTAGCAACTTGATTCTGAATTTCAATAAATTAAAGTTCAATGAATTCATGATATCCAATCTTAACATAGAACAAGAAATGATAAAGTTAAAAACATTGCAATGGAATTCCGTCCTCAATTATCCGTTCATGGTCATATTTAAAAACATCGCAATGGAATTCTGTCCTCAATTATTTGTTCATGGTCATATTTGGACAGTTTTCATTTTTTATTTCTTAAGTTTTTTTTTATACAAATTGTTCCAATTTTATTCGAGATGCACATAATAAATGACTATACTAACAACATATAACATCAGGTTCATAATCTTTAAAGTAGACATAATTTTCGGTCATACCGGTCTGCTGCAAAAAATAGCCTTTTAAAATGATAGATCCTCTCTTGTATGTAAATACGTTGTCATTGTAGTCCTCCAATAACTTCAATTTTCCTTTGGTGCATCGCATCAAATAATATTTTACATTTTCATTGTTTTCTAAAGGTGCAATCACAGCGAAAATATCTTCTGTACAAATTACAATTGGCCTTGGATTTAAGTGAATTAAATTGACCGTATAAACATAAGCTGATGGACAATATTGAACAATCAACAACATCATTACCTTCTCTAACAAGATCTGAAATTCTATCGCCATCAGATGATATTTTTATTTCTTCTGATTCTAATTCTTCTATGTTTGCTAGTGGCATTTTTCCTTTTTGATTAATCTCTGTGTGTTTCCAATGCTTTACAAAGTTGTTCATTATGTTTTCACAAACTTCTATAGATTCAACATTTTTAGTGCAAATATGACAAAAACATGTTTACTTTCTACTGTCAAATGCACACACGTTTTGGAAGGATTTTGTTTGAATAGAGTGAATTTCTCTAGTCCCATGTATGGTGCTAACCTCGTATGGTATTAATCTATCTATATATTGGACCCCAACAAGCCAAAAGAACATACACAATAAATGATAAATCACAAATGACAACTTTTAATGTTAGTGTACAAATACTTCAATGTTAGTACATACATTTTTTAAAATTGACAATTAATATAAATTAAAAACATAATGTACATACCTACGCACATCTTTTGATTGTTGACTAAAATAATGGCTTAGATTTGATTTACACAACTGAACAACCTCTGCAGCTGAATGAAATCGTCTAGAAGAATGGTTCATTTGCCATCTTGAAAGTGCTCTTTTTATGCATGCTCCTGCACCATCATGTTCACCTTTTCCATGTCCAATTTCAAAAAAATTCCAGCAATGTTTAATGTGCATTGCTTTATGAAGTCGACATAACCAAAAAATTGATTGTGAAGATTTAATCTGTCCCGCACATCCATCCGACCATATCCAATGTTCATTGAATTTAGCTTTACGACTTTTTAGTGAATTATAGAAAAAAATTTCAATACAATGTTGAACAAAATGTGTATCATGTGTACGATCATCGCTGATATAAAAGTGATATTCTTTAATCACATCTTGATTGTCACACGTGCTTTCAATGCCATCAACATCTTGTTGAGAATGTCTATATAGAACATGAACAAATATCGAAACTTGGTCAGAATGATAGTATTCACTTTGAATCTCTTTTTGTGCAGAAAATGTGTAGTTTTCTGCAAAATCAACTATAGTCAAAATTTTTCCAGTTGGAAAAATTTCATGGGAATGTTTCAATTGAATGTCTTGCCATCATGCTCTATGTGAATTATCATCGTGCTCTATGTGAATGCTTTGTGTACTTATAAATTTCACTTTCAAATTTCTTGAGAAAATATGTCACACATATTTTATCTTCTCGCAATTCAATTCTTTTGGAATGTGCATCACTAGAACTTGTAGAATAATTGCTGTATTCATATCTTCTCCAATCTACGGTTACATTTGAAAGCAACTGACCATTATCAATAGGATATTTATTGTGGAATAAAACAATATTTCCACAACCATGACAATGTTTTCCGTTGACACACTTCTTATTATAAAATACTTCATCGTGATTTCTCTCACATAGGGTTTGAGATATGAATTCACGTACTATGGGTGAAGGTGGTGAATTTGTCCAAATCATTTTAACAAATTCAAAAACCGTGTCGTAATATAATTGAAATTGCACATGATAACAACATCAACATGTGTCATGTATAGTAATAGGTCTAACATACCATGGTTTTTGTTGCCCAAATGTAGTGATTGACATATTAATTCCATGATGATATTCCTTGAATTTATTGAACAATTGTACTTGTGTCATTTACATTATATGTTTTGGACGTCTTTCATATACATTTCGTGATACTCTTTGTCATATCACATCCCTTTAATTTGGTGAAACTCAAGCATGTTCCAACCAATATTTCTGTACAATATCTTTAACACCTTCTCCCATTCTATCTTTGTAAGGTTGTCTACAAATAATTTTCCAGCAACTAAGTTCATCATTTTCATCTATTTGCATTCTGAATTTGCTATGTTTGTATAATGTCTTTCTTGAGGTTCCAATTGCTTGTGCTATTTGTGTTGTCAAATGTTTTTGTCTAGTACTAGATGAAACAATTGATGTCTGAATTGCTCTATGTGCAGCACTGGTATCTTTCTTTCTGGATTTTCTAAATTTTTTTATTGCATAAATTATATTTTTTATCACATTATGTTTTAGTTTCGACTCTTTTGTCGCCTTGTGAATACCCAATAATGACGTAGCACCTTCTAACTTCTTGGACACCAATAAACATCTCAAAATTTGCACTTATCTTTCTATTGAACAATCCTTGAGAATATCATGATAAATTTTTGTAGCACGATATCGTGCAACATGTATGGGTATTTTTTCTCCATATTTGTCGCAATCAATGTCTTCTAACATTTCATCATCAATGGTGAAAGTACATATACATAAAATTAAATTAAATTTAACATATGTCCAAAAATACAATTCATTATAAAAGAATGAATTTCGAAAATACATGATATATACATACTAGGTCCAATTTTTGGATCTTGGTTTTGATCTTCAATATTGACTTCATCAACATTAACATGTAAATAACTATTTGCATCAACAATGGTCTCTTCAACTTCCATTTGTTCTTCTTGTATCCTATTTTCAATTTCCATTTCATCAACATTGCCATGTAAATATGTTCTTATATCTTCATTTATTTCTTTTGTTTCTGCAACCCTAGCTCTTTTGGTTGTATTTCTGAGTTTTTGTTTTTCCCTACTAGCATCGTCATCATGTTTACAATCACTTTTTTTTACGGTTTCTTTTATTGCCAATGATTGCTTAATCTCCTTTTGAAAAACCCTTGAAAAAAAATAAGAACACCTTGTAAAGAAATCTTCTTTGTAAAACAATTGGAAAGAAAAAAATTCTTTGAAAAAAAACCTTATTTGAAAAAACAACTTATATAAATATTTTGGAAAAAAAAACTCATTTGCAAAAATACTTTGCAAATAAAATCTTTGGAAAATATCCATTGCAAAGAACCTACTTTGCAAAAATACCTTGGAAAAAAAAAAATTGAAAAAAAAAAACCACTCTTTGGAAAAAAACCCATTGCAAACAAATAACCAACTTTGAAAAAATATCTTGGAAAAATACTTTATGAAAAAAATTCTTGCAAAGAAATAAATTCTTTTCAAAATTACTTTAGAACAAAAAATCTTTGACAAAAATTCCCTGGGAAAAACCTCTTTGAATGTACCTCTAGAATATAAATAAGAGGAAAAATACCTTCTAAAAACCATTTGGCAAAAGAAATCTCCTCTAAAAACTCCCTAAAAAATACTTTTACTTATACGAAATGAAGAGGTGAGAAAATAATGAGGCTCTTTCGTTTTACTTATATAAAATGAAGAGGTGAGAAAATAATGAGGCTCTTTCATTTTACTTATAAGAAATGAAGAGGTACAAAAATAATGAGGCTCTTTCGTTTTATTTATACGGTTATTTTTTCTGGTTAACGATTTCTTTTTTGCACTTAGTTTTTCGGCTGAACAACCTTATTTGTAACGTCTCCATTATGGAAAAACATTGTTCGGCCGAATAACCTCTGAAACTAGTAACCTGCACAGTTTTCAGGTTTCTCTATTTTCGGAAGGTAAAATGGATGCCTTACACTACAAATCGACTATCGGAATTGAAACCTTTAGTTTCGTCATTAAATCTACTTTCCATATGTATACATTTTGTTGTGTATAGGTGAGATCCGATATTTTTATTTTTTTTGTTTCTTAACATGTGTCGAGTTTAGTTTCATCTCTTTCAAAATGCGGTGAAATGAAAAATATATAACTTTAAAAATACACCACCAAAAAAATTGAAACAAATATAGTGCACTTAATTGGAGTGTCTACTTCGAAAGGGTATTCATAGATTTTTAAGTTTTATAGTCAATTGAGAGAAAAGTGGGGCAACCAAAAACATGTTTAAAACCGACAAGGTTTTTCCATTGATCGAATTCAAAAAAATATGATAATTAGTATATAGATCTGTTGGTTACAAAGTTATAGTCATCGCAATAGTATATTGTGTGTAGATTGTCATAGCATATTTGTTTTTTGCAAAACATGAATTTAACAATTATTTTACGGGTGCAACCAAACATAACTATTTTTTAGTCCTTTCATTTTATAAGGTCACACTACCAAACATTTTTTGAAACGACATATCAAATATCAATAAAAAAAATTTCAAAAAATTATGAATAGAAATCTAACATAATTCTCTAAAAGTTTAGTTTTTACTTGAAAGTGAAATTCTAAATGAAAATATCACTTTCGTTCGCGCAAAGCTGAAAAACATGAAAGAATCAAATTTATTTTCTCATAAGACCCCCAAAAATAGACACCCATCTTCATGGATTCACCCTACACCAAAGTTGATGAGAAAAGTAAGATAATAATTGTCTTCCTGTGTGTAGATGATTTCATATTTACTGGTGACTTTGGAATAAAACAATTTAAAGGAGTCATGGAAAGTGATTTTGAAATGGCTGATTTTGTGCTCATGAAATGTTTCCTGGGAATTGAAGTCCAACAGCTTGAAAGTGATATATTTATATCACAATCTAAATATGCAAGTGCAGTTTTGAAAATATTTAACATGTCTAATTGCAAGGCAACCCAAACACCAGTAATAACAGGTTTAAAATTGAGCAAGGATGATGATGATATTCACTATAGATCCTACGATGTTTAAAAGGATGCTTGGAAACCTTATGTATTTAACATAAAAAATACCAGACATCTTGTATGGAGTAAGTCTGATCTCAAGATTCACGGAATCATCAAAAGACTCTCACTGGAAAGCAGGTAAAAGAATTCGGAGGTATGTAAGTGGAACAAAAGATCTTGGCATTATGTATTCAACCTCAGAATATTTTAAACTCATTGGATACATTGAAAGTGAATATGGAGGAATCATAGATGACAGGAAGAGCACATATGGGTACACATTTCATTTTGGTACAGGTGTTGTCTTATGGGATTCAAAGGAACATCCGATAAAAACTCTATCTTCAGTAGGATCAGAGTATGTTGCAACTACAAGAACTACATCTCAAGCTGTATGGATGCGGAGAATGTTAAAAGACCTACCATAGAACCAACAAGAACCAAAAATAATTTTCTGTGACAACAATTCAGCCATTGCAGTATCAAAGAATCATGTGTTCCACAAGAGAACCAAGCACATCAACACAAGGTTTCCGTTCATAAGATAGTTGGTGAACAACAAGGAAATTTGTTTAGAAGTTTGGAGGCTTGAATATCAACTTGTCGACATCTTTAGAAAACCATTGGAAGAGGATACATTCCATTATTTGTGAAGTTATATTTGAATGACAAGTTTTGAACAGTAAACTCTATCATGTAGAGAGCAAGTCTAAGCTCTGAAACATTTTGTAAAATTTTGTTTTAAGATCCCCATGCACTCATAATTAAGGGGGAATGTTGGAAATATTAATTAATCGTATATTTGTACCAGATCTTAGCTGAATCTATCAGAATCTGTATCAGTTCAGTCGCTATTAGTCATACTAACAAGATGAAGAGTTCACGACTGTCATATATAAACCTATCGAATTAAAATTTTTAAAGTTAATTTTTTAGGTAGATAGTTATTACAGTCTTTAATGTTAAGTCAGTAGATTCACACAGGAGCAATTTTTAAGTTTCCTATAAATAGAAGAAGAAGAAGATTGTAAATCAAAGAGAGAATTATGAGAGAATTTAGAGAGCATAGTGTTGAAGCTCAACATTCTGTGGATTTTAAAATGTCGAGAGATGAAGCTTTGTAAAATGTGAAATATCTATGTGAATTTCCAAGTATTCATTTACGGAAAATGATTCTCTCTTATGTCTCGACAAGTTTTATAAATCAATAGTTTATGGTTGAATACATGTTTATTTAGACACACATTCTCTCCAAGAATTGCTTGAGTAATTTTTTTTTACATTTACACTTTGAATGAAAGATCAAAGAATCCATAAACATTTCACCCAGTAAAATCTCGAGGATTTACGACAAAGTGGTCGACACAAGTCTACTTAATGTTTCGTTATATGATTTTGTAATTCTGTTGAATTGTTGTTGTGTTGAGTTTTACTTCATGTTACCGGTGGGTGAAAAGTATTTGTAATTTCTTAAGTCCTTAGGCTAAGAAATATACCTTATAAAATTTGACTTAAAGAAAACTAGTCAAGGTCACTTGGTAGGTACTAAAATGGTCAAAGTAAGTTGGTCGAAATTAATTAGTCAAAGTGAAACCTATCAAAATTGAGTAAGTCGGTAAAACCCATAAGTAAGAACATATCGAGGTAAAAAGAGTCAGGTCAAAAAGTCCAACCAAATTTAGTCTTTAAAAATCTTGTCCAAATATTTTTGGTAGACTTGTTTCGTCGGAGTTAGAAAAGTTACCCGACCAAAACAAGAAGAAGTCAAAGTCGACGTGAAAATTTTATAACTAAACGGTAACTTAAGTTTTCCCAACTCAGTTTTTTCTAACCAACTACAAGTGATCGAGGAATATTTTCTTTTTGGAGTTGTTAGTCAACAAACCGATAAGAAGAAGTTTTATTTAGGGTTAAGAAACAACCAACCATGAGAATCCTTCAATGGCACTTGGTATCCATTTCATTCTCTTTTCGGAATGATAAATGAGCGCTAGGCTCATCACTAATGCACTTCGTGTCATGAGGATCAACATGCGCATTGTTATTATTATTGTAGTTGTTTCTATTTCCAAATTTAGGGCAGGATTTTGTGTATCGATCTATTGTGGAAGTTAGAAGATGAGGCTCTATGTTTTTATTCAATGTCTGTATAACTACTAGAAGATATCATAAGGAAAAACACTGATTATGCTACCAAAACTACTCTGTTTAAAACAGTGCTGTGAATTTTTATATAATATCAATGTTGTGAATACATTTTTCAGACTTATGGTCCTTCATTTTATTGATGTTTGTGTAAGTTTAACTCTTATTTTCTATTAGTTCTAGCCTTATTTATTGATTGGTAGGTCCCACCAATCGGGATAGTGAAGTCTCCTATTTATTTTTTGTACATTATTATATTATTGTATACATCTTCTTCCAAACCGTGTGATTCTTACAGGTTTTGAGATTCACATTTATAGTGATCATGTGGTTGCATATCTACATTCATATTTATTCTGGTACTTAGATATGGTTTCAGGTAGTATAAAAACTATGATATAGATTTCCTTTTACTCATTCTGTCTCCATTTGGATTATTTCTCATAGATTTGGCTAGTGTGCCGAGGATTAGATGCTTAATGTAAATATTTTTTACCTTAGTAATGGGAACCACATTGAAATTTATCCATGAGGACCATATAGATTATTTCATGTTTTATCTAGAAATCAAATAGTCTTATGTTTGTAACCCTGTAGGAATAGTATGCGAGTTTGTATTTTAAAGTATCAAATGATAGGGAGAGATGATGCTCTGTTTTCATTTCTTCATCTGATAGTGAGGCTCATAAAAATAAGACTAGGTTTTGTATGGTATTTAATGTTCTTGCATTTTCATTACCCCATGTCTAGTTTTATTCTGATTCTTCTCTAGTATTCGATGATAGGATTCTTGCTGTAGAAGGTAGTTTATTTATCTATTTACCTAATTATATTTCTATTTTCTATTGTATATATTTCTCGTTTTCATTACTTAACTAGACCCTGTTCTGATTTCATAGAATTGTGTGGATAAAGTAGATTTGTATTATTAAATTAGGAATTGGAGCTTAGCTCCAAGTTAGACTAAGTATAATTTGTTTCATTGATTCATTTGACCTCCATAGATTATAATATTTCCATGTAGGTAGTTACTTTTCCATCAATTCAAATCTTTGTTTACTTGAGTCTTTGATTGTTGAGTGCAGTAGTTTTTCGTTTTAGTTACATGCTTATAATGGATTTTAGATAAGAAAAGAAAATGTAAAGATTTGTTGATTTTTAATAATGACCCAACCTCCACTTATAGGTATCTTAGTCTAAAAATTTAGGTTGTTCCTTCATTATTAGGATTTAAGTAAGCTATTCTTTTACACTAGTATTTAGTTTGTAAATCTTACCTTTTAACTAGATCTTGAAGAATCAATATGTAGATCTCATTTTTAGTATATTTTGGTTAATATATAATTAGCATTATTAGATCTTCATAAAGAATTTGTTTCAATTTTCAGTTATGCACTTGCAAAAAAATTTAGAACTATATTAAGGTTTTATTTTGTTTTTTATTAGCACTAAAGTTCTGAGGATTAGGATTGATACAAACAACTTTAGGATTTAACTTTTCTTTGTAACTAGAATTCTTGTTTTCTTGTTGGTAATTAAATCTAAATAGTTTAGTTCCCTTTCAGGATAGTAAGTATATTTCACATTAGAAATATTTTATCTGCACAGATAGTGTTTGCAGCTATAAGTTTACATTCATGGGTTGAGATTTATTAGAGCAGGAGAGATTCATATAAAAGACATATAACTAGCCTGACAATCATTATTCCAATATTTTTGTGATATCATTTTCCATGGTGTATGTTGATATTGCTCCATACCCTCTTGGATCCATTCCCCCTTTTCATCAACTGTTAGTGGAGGAGACTAGAGAACTAGAATATGGAGCCGATGGACTATTTCCTCATATGGTTGCAGTGGCCAATGTTATTAAAAGGTATTCTTGTTCTTTTTTCCCATTAGTTAGAGAATATATATATATATATATATATATGATCATAAAAATATTTTTGTTGTTGTCACTGCTTATTATTGCAAGTCGAGGTTGAGGAATCTCTCACACCATGAACTCTACCCTTTGATCTGACTAATCTTGGGTAGGTGTTTTTGCACGTAGTAGGGGAGAAATCCCCACTGCAATAAGAATCCCATAGCATATGAAATTCGGAGATGTCATCCTCATGAGATGATATATTCAATTTATGACAAAGAAATGTTATCCTTACTGCATGCACTAGTCAAGTTCATACAGTATCTTGTGGGAAGTAAGTTCATCATCAAAACTCATCACAATAACTTGATATAGTTCCTATCATGAAAGGATTTGAATGATAGGAAACAAAAATGGGTGAGTAAGATCCAAGAAGTCAAATTTGACATTGAGTATAAAAAATTTAAGATGAATGTTGTAGTTGGTTCCCTCTCTATTAAACCATGACTTGCTTGGATGAAGTTTCACAATGATTGGAAAGCAAAGTTAGGAGTTGAGTATGCAAAGAATCAGTTATCTTGTGATTTGTTTGATGGAATAATTCATGATGATTCCTTCAATATCCTTGGTGATATTATATTCCATAAAGATATAATATTTATAGTTCTAGAATCATCATTGAATAAAATCCTAGAGGTTGGCCATGATGTGAAACTAGCTGGACATCCAAGATTTGTGAATACATATAGGAAGGTGAGGGAACACTAGTGGAAAATGAGAGATTAGTGACCAAAAAAATGACCAAAATCCGCATATCAATGACCAATTTTGGTTTGGCGATCGCTGGTGGCTAATTTGTGGTCTTTTATTACATGACCAAAATTGGTCATTTTTATTTTGGTCATTTATAGCTTGTCGGTTGGTCATTAATTTGGTCATATATTTGGTCATTAATTTGGTCATATATTTGAATCAATGACCAAATATATGACCACATTTGTAACCAAATTAATGACCACATGACAAGCTAGAATATGACCAAATTTGTTGACGTAATAAAAGACCATAAATTAGCCACCAAAACTGATTTTTGGTCATTGATATGCGAATTTTGGTCATTTTTCTGGTCATTTATATCTCATTGTTTGGCCGCATATCTCTCAATTATTGGTCATTTTATTTGTAAATTTTGGTCATTAATCTCATTTACTGGTCACTAATTTAGTCATTTTTAGTTGCTTTATGTATGGTCATTATATTTTAGTAGTTTTAATGTTGTCCATTGTTAATGAATATAAATTTTTAATTTGATATTACATTTAAATTAAAAAAAAAATCATACATTTAGTATCATCTAATACACATGCGAATTATGCAATGTGACATTATAATTAATTACAACACTTGTAAATAATATCTAATACACATGTAAATCATGCAATGTCACATTAATTAGTTAATAATTACAACATTGGTACATAATATAAAGTACAACCATATATATAAGTTTTAAACCACAAATTATATTATATGAAATGTCAAAAGTATTACAATAAATATGAGTTTTCTCAAAAACACATTAATTTCCATATAACTTTACAGGAAAATCATCACTTTTCAAAATATTACAATGGCTAAACCATCATACTTGCACTTGGTTGCAAAACCATATTTAGATCCCACATCAACAGCTTCAAAACCATACTTAGATCCCACGTCAGCAGCTTCAAAACCACACTTAACAGCTTGAAAGCCTCAACATCAGGGTCTTCATACTGAATGACAAATCCTTAGTAGCGGGCTCTTCATACTCAATGGCCCACTTATAAGTTAAGCTCACTCCTACAAAATCCAATAAAAAAATATCACTTGTAAAATAGAAAAACAATGAACTGTAAATTAGAAAACCAATGAAGCAAATTATTCATCTTGTTCAGAACTAAATCTCTCGATCATGAATCTATCTTCAAACCCAAGTTGGTTCAAACTTGAACCTTCATGTTCCTCTGTTGGAAAAGAGATTCGTGAGCTCAATTGGAAATTCCTTGGGATGGTTTATTTGGTTTATAGAAACAAGAGTCTTCATTACTCACAAGTATGCATGAAGTGGGGCTTGAACAAAAGTTACATGACATAATAATCCTAAATTATCGAGACTTGGACAACTACTAGATTATGATAACAGAACATCTAGATACATGTCTTGCTAGGGTATGAAACATCAAACAAAAAAGGCCAAAAAAGTACAACGTGAGCAAACCCGAAGGACAAGAAAACCGAACTAAAAAAATATGCAGCATCTAAAAAGACAAAAAAAAAGAATAACCAACTAGCATTGACGCACCTGAGAGAAGAAAGCAAGTTGTAACCTCAACTTCGTCTTTATAGGCTGATATCAAGGTTTCAAGAAGTCAAATCTTGTAGAGAGCCTATAAGTAGCATACATAAAGACTTGTATAGAATAGCATCAAAGAGAGGAATCCTGATCTCTGGCTGAGATCGTTAATCCAAAAGAGGATCCCCATCATCTTCATTTCTTTTGGGTCAAGCTCCTAGTCACTGGTACATGCTGCATCAAAGCAGGCATCCAATGATCACGATTGAACCCTTGTTTAGAGCTAGCAACAAGGATTACAGATTTGCCTTGGGAATCAACTTGGAAAGCGTTGTTTACCCTGGGATTTAGATAAAGATTGAACCCTTTCTCAGAGCCAGCAAGGATTACAGATGTGCCTTCATAATCAACTTGGAAAGCTTTCAGTGGATATCATATTTGGCTTTTAACGTGTTTCCACTGGAATTTAGTATTTACATTTTTATTTCCAGCACTTCCATTTGATCTTTTATTGTTCATGATGATAACAATGTAACGAGGAAAGATCAAGGGCCAAGTCCTGAAAAATAGCCACGTAGAATATCTTTCAAAGGTCGTGAGATGGATTTGTAATCTTGTATATAGTGTGCTAATAAAATACTTCTGTAACTGTGCTAATGAAATATTCCTGTAACTTCAACAAGACCCAACACCAATGTACTTGGTTCAGGGGACTTGGTTTCGTCAAAGGTACACATGTATATAAAAAAATTAAAATTAAAAAGCATGCCAACTGCTTCACTGAAATTTTGAAGAAGCATACAATGATTAGAAAAACATTGACGAGTGAACTTGATCATTATCATTTGAAAATTAAAAATGACATTAGTAGGTCTCAACTCTAGAGTCTTCCAAAAAATTTAAAAACATGCACATTGCTTCCCTAAAATTTCAAAGAAGCATATCCATTGATTAGAAAAACATTGAACAGTGAACTTGATCATTATCATTTAAAAATTGACATTAATAGCTCTCAACTCTCGAATCTTAAAAATTTCAATTAAATGTCATACTACATTCAGTACATTTCACCGTCTCTTTTTCCGCAGCAATAAAACCCCTTCACTACTCAAAATGAAATGGTAAAAATGACGGTGATTTAATGTTTTGAGTGAACGCGTGAGGTAAATGAAGGATTAGAATTTTGGGGTGAGGCCCAACCCTATCATTGTATTTTTTGGAACTTTTTCAAAAGTAAAAACATATATTTTTTGTGAAGAGCAGACCCCTGGAGCACCAAAAATTAGAATTGGGGTACCCATTTTCAGCTGTCATGCCCATTACCTGCTAGGAAGAAGACAGTTCTTCAGTAAAGAAACCTGGTTCATTTGGGTTCATGAGATGAAATCCCCATCATCAAATCCTGTATGGGAGACTAGAACCTGGAACAGGTTTGAGCACCCTTACCCCAGATGCAGTTACCCGGGCAACTTGCAACACAACATATATATAATTTTGTAAACTCAATTGTTTTGAAATAGGTTCATCTTATTTTTAATATAATAACAACGTTACTAGCAAGACTGAATTTTAATCAAAATTAAAACATATATACCACCCAACACAATCGTCAAGAAATGTGTCACCTGTGGATGGAACTTCAATGTCAGTTCTAATATAATAAACTAACAATAAATATATAATACAAATATAGGGTCAGCCATTAAAGCAAGAAAGTCATATGAGAAAAAAATAGAAAATTATAAAGGGCCCATTGAGACAATACTTGGTCAAGCACGTGTTCTCTTCGGCTGGGCCCTTTATAATATTTTGAACGCAGAAACAGAGGGTATCTGGCATGGAGATGCCACTGAAACGTTTCTGTGCCATATCCAGATTTTGGAAAAGCTATAGGAGAAACTAGAAA
>LPNX011057362.1:33856-73235 GCA_001517045.1 Pseudotsuga menziesii
GCAACCAGAACATCATCCATTGCAATGGCTCTGCCAGACAATGTGAGATCAAATTTGGCATATAAGTTCATTTCATTGATGAAATGGATTTTGATGTAGTCCCATTAGATGTCTGCGACATAACCTTTGACATCACTTATTTGTGGGATCACATGGCCATATAACCTCAAATTACAGCATAAATATAGATTGATTGAAGATGGAAATCCATTTCTAGTTAATGCTTGTATAGATAAGCCAAAAAAATTTGGTTTCATCCAATCAAGCCAAGATATCAATCAATGCAAGTAAGTAACTTGTAATCACACTTACAAACTGCAGGTGCAGGATAATCAAGCTCTAGAGCCGAATCTTCAAATACTGGTTTGCCTCCAAAAGAGAGGCTGAGCATGGAATGTGTGTTGCAACGGTGTTTTTTCTTCAGAGAGAATTGGAGCATGGAATACAACTACCACCAAACTCAATTGAACTTTTGTGGAACCAAAAGCATTCAATTTGAGGAGGTCTGATCTGTAACAGGTCTAGCTAGAACAGTTGGCCAACAACTTTCCTGGCCAAGGGAAAAAAGAGGCAGTTGGCCAACAACTTTCCTGGCCAAGGGAAAAAATAGGCAATTCTTCTTCCAGCTGAAAAAGAAAAATAGAAAGGGATTTCACAGCCAAATGTTGTAGGAGACTCAAAACCATATGTATGCAGACATGGTAACCAAATGCAATGAATCTGAGACAGAGAGCTCTGTAACCATTAATGGCCTTCAATAAAACCGAGTATTTGTTTGGAAGTGGAATTTGTACATCCCAAGAGGGTTTTCTCCACATAAATGATAAACCCTTGCGTTAATGTGTGCATTCTGTATTTTGTGAGTTCATTATCATTTCATTGATAGCAGAATCTTGAATGCAGGCATTGTTCCTTCTGTCACCGTAATCTCAAATTTCAGTGTTACTGAATGCATGTTAAAAGCTCTGTTCTTAGTTTCTATTTCCCTGGTATACCTGCTGAATACATTGTTAGCAGTCATTGAAGACACAAAATGTTGCACAGATTAAGCCTATTCAGTAATGCGCGGTTAAAAACTTACAGTTTTTCATCACTAAAATGCAATCTCTGTAATTTCAGATCAAAAAGGTAAAAGGAAGCTACCATATTACAAGGATCGAATTAACAAGAAATCTATAGAATGAGACTTCCTCTATGAAATTGCACATGCAAGCTAGGAGCAAGAACTTGAAAAGCCTAGGAAAATACTCAGCCTTGAAATAAAAATAAAATGGAACACATGTCAAGTAATATGTGATACCAGTGAAATCCAAGTAAACAAGCATATACCACTGGATGATTCAATAGGCAGGCAGGAGTATGTATGATGTGATCAGGCTGACAGTGACAGGTTAATGCTTCTTATAAAACAACAATGTCAATATAGAATGTGCATAACGTTTGCCTCATAGCTGATGTCACTCAAAACTGAAATGAAAAATCTATACCTGACCAGACTCCTATTGTTCACCAAAAGAAATTGGCTAAATATTAAAGACCAACTCTCCTATTTTGCATCAAAATAGTAGCTCAACAGGTAATTAGAGATCCCAAATAAAAAATATAAATAAAACATAAGGTACTTCAGATCAAACAAGGATTTGAATAATGATTTGAGAATCATATAGCTTATCTCAAAAACAGTGGCCAAAGAAGATCAAATTGAAATGTATCATGAACTTGTCTCCATCATAAAATAAAAGAGAGAGAATAAAATACATGTCTCAACTCTCCATAATAATCCTGAACTATAATGTTCAAAAGGACACTGCCTACACTAGGTACATGGCTGAAAAGGCAATCTATTTTAGCTCTCTAGTCTATCAGGTCAGTGCTAAACAAGGGCAATTATTTGTACACAAATCCAAGTTTGTGGGAATTTAGTTGAACTAGAAAATAAAATGTTTTCTTTTTACACTAAAATATCTCGTGCAACTCAGTTCTTTCATTTTCACATTCTGCATCAAATATCTATTTCATTCAAGTTAAAGGTATTGTGATTACCTTGCCATTTATACATGATCTCAGATTAGAGTTCTCAGGTCCTAAAACCAGATGCCATGCCTATCACACTCCATTCATTGAAGATTTAACTATCATTTGAACCCTCAACAGTGAAATGTGGATTCACCACAAACAAGGATCCTCTCTCTGGGCATTTTACTGTTTTGCCTTTTACATTTCTTTTTTTTAACTGTTTTCTCTGAAGTTGTTAAGCATAGTTTCATAATTGTTTTCTTAATTTATTTTAGTTGGATTTGGCACCTCCTTGCCCCCACTAGCTGCTAGATGGAAACATCCTCATTGGTGGGGTCTACCAAGCAAGAGAGGTTAGGATTTCACACTAGGGTATGTCCCTATCACCCTCTCCATCTTGAGCGACAGATGAATAGAATGATCAAGCAAAACATATATCAGCAATTTCTCCATGTTAATTGCATCTCCCTACGTAAACTATGGGCCCTAAGATGGCCTTGTACATTGACAAATTCTTGCAAATGGTTGGCATAGTTGTTCATTCCAATTATCTGCCACAGCATCAATCATGGCCTTATGGTTCCTCGTGATCAATGAGGGTTCATTCTCACAAGTTGCGAGTTCAAATAATTTACGATATATGATGGGAGGACAAGACCTGTTAGTCATGTTCTATTCAAGAGATGGGGACTAAGGAGGATGATATTTTGACTTATGTTCCAGGAAACACAGGGTACAGTGCCAGACCTGTTTAAAAAACAGACCTCTTCTCAAGCACAAAAATTGTCAAATACTTCACATTCCTCAGGTATCAGACCTTATGTTTCCTCGTGATCAATAAGGGATCATTCTCACAAGTTGTGAGTTCAAACAATTTACCATATATGGTGGGAGGACAAGACCTGTTTGTTATGTATTATTCAAGAGATGCAAACTAAGGAGACTCATATTTTCACTTATGTTGCAGGAAATGTGGGGTATAGTGCCAGAACTGTTTAAAAATCAGACCTCTTCTGAAGCACAAAAATCATCAAGCACTTCACTTTCCTCTCGTATCAGACCTCAACAATTAACAAATCTTAAACATATTAACTGATATACTAATTGTAAAGTGAATTTGTAACGAAAAATCTAAATAAACAACAAACTGTAAAAAAATAGTAACCAATCTCAAGCACAATTCTTGAAATGAAACATCCAATGTGCTGGCAATGTGGCAGACAGCTTGCAACCTAAGCATTCAACTATACTAACACCTTCAAGCCAAATCTTATCACAAAGGAATAAAACATGAATTTTGTATGGCAATTTATGTGCGTTGGACCTTTGCGTAGGAAAATATTCAAGAAATGACTCAATCCTTGCAAGCAAAATTAGCCATCAAAGGCATTTTTTTTGTAATTGAAGAACCGTTTAAGCAGCATGTGTTCAAGTAAAAACGTTTTCCTCTAACCAACAATAGGGCTTTTTGTTTCATTGGTAAGGTTGAAAAAATTTAAGCCATCCACCAGGGTTCTGTCCTAACTGTGGTCTGAGCCATGCTTGTGGAAATTCGAAAAGGTACGAGGATGGGTGCAAATCCCAAGCAGTACTTGGAGCATGCTTCTCGTAGCAAATTCAAACAAGAAAATGAACATTTTCCTATGCCTGGTAAATATAATAAATGCCTACTACATCATAACAATCTTAATTTTGTGTTAACTTATCAACAGACTTTCAATGGGCAAAATCGCAAACCCTGCTCATTTTTTAAATAATTTGTAAGAAATAAATGAAACACAAAATACATTGGACAAGGGAATAAAGGTGACATTACCTTGTACAGACTTCAGCTTTTCACATATACTGTTGCCATCATCCTGCCTCAAAGGTTTCATGCAATTTGTATTATCCTGCATTGAGTCAACAGGCTTACAGGCAATGAGAGTAATTGATTTCACTTCCCCTTGCAATTTGTTGCCAGGGCTGTCTAATTTTAATCGACAACTAGGAGACTTGCCATCAGTTTTCTTCCTAAACCTTTTTCTGCGAGAATCTCCCTTCTGGGTAGTTACGGGTTTTCTCTTGCGTTTTCGTTCCACCGATTCTTCTTCTTCGAAACTCTCATTTTCTTCGCTCTCATTGTCATCGAAACCGACCACATTTTTCACATTTTTACCCCAATCTTCATCAGAGTCGTCATCCCCTGAACTTTCATCCCCAATCTTTATCAGAGTTGGTCAAGAAAACTAACAGAGAACCGATTGTTTGAAAGGACGTTCAATAAACTGATTGAGGAAGATTCATAACGCCATTGAAGCAGAATTTCGAGGGAGATCCCGGCGAGGATTGTCAAGATTGTGACTAGAGGCGTACCAACCTGATGACAAAACCCTGATGTTACTGGGGCTAACTTCTTGTGAATGAATTTTGGCGGGAATCACTATTGGTCGATAAAAGATTAATTTTCTTATTTTCATAGAGAATAGTGTATTTGTATGGAGAAAAAAGTACTAATAATTATGTAAATTGATAATATAATATTGAAGGTTCATGATCTATATTCTTCTTTGGATGTAAGGTATCTCGTAAGAGAAGTTATGACAAGCTTTGTCATGTTAGAAAAAAAACATAATAATACAAAACTAGTAAATGTTTTTTATTGTTTCAATAATAATTCAATAAATAGTGTGACCTTCTACTTGTCTTAACTAATTTATTGATACCTTATCTATTTTTAATCAATTTAATTGTACTATATTTCAATTGTACTATATCTACTATATTTCAAATAGTATGTGAAGTTCTTTACAAACTATCCTACTAACCAAACATATATGTAAGCCATGTATTAACATTGGAATTTGAGGAGGAGTTTAATATAGGTATATTTGTATAGTTATTATCAAATATATAAGCCATAGCTCACCGTTAGGACATTGTCATAGATAATTTGGTGTCAACAATGGAGTTGTGACACATGAGGAGGTTTACAAATTACTAGGTTCCAGGCATCTTTGAATCCATGTGCACTCTTAGAATTTAGTAAAATGTAGAAATTTATTGTTAAAATTGTAATTTTTCATTGCCGAAGATCCACAACTAAAAATGACAAAATAAATGACAAATTGTTATGTGGTCATTTTTAGTCTAGATATCCCGTGACCAAATTTGGTCATTTATCTTATTCTTTTTTAGTTTAGTTTTATCCCGTGACCAAAAGTGGTCATTTATCTTGGTCTTTTTTAGTTAGCCCAATTAAATTTATCAATTTTGGTCATTTATCCCTTGAAAAAAATTGTGGTGACCAAAATTTTTGGTCTCCTGGTCACTAATCTCTCATTTTGCACTAGTGGAAAGGTTCTCTTGGAAGGAAAAAAATAAATAATTAATGGATTATGTTAGATCATGTGCATCATGTCATCAAACCAAAGTATAACATAGACATCTAGTAGGACACCTACAACCTCTTCTTATTCTGGAGCAAAAATGGGAAAGTGTGTTAATGGATTTCATCACCAGCCTCCCTAAAATCCAACGTAAATATAGTTTTTGTTGTTGTTGTTTATATACTGACCAAATATGCACAATTATTTTCTGTCACAATCACTATTGCTTCCATCCAAGTTGTTGAACGTTTCATTAAATAAGTCTTCAAACTTCACAGAATGATAAAGTCTATTATCAGTGATTGAGACAACAAGTTTACTAGCAATTTTTGGAAAGAATTGTTCAAATTGGTGGGAACAAGTTTCAACATGAGTACGAGATACCATCCGTAGACTAATGGCCAAACAAAGAGAGTAAACCAATTTCTTTAAGGTTACCTAATAAACAAAATTCATGGACAACTTGGCTTCATTTGGGTGAATTTCGCTATAATACTACTTTCCATCTTTCCATTGGAATTTCACCATTCAAAGGTATTTAAAGTTATGATCCACCTACTTATGTTGATATGATATTTGGTGATTGTAAGATATATAAGGAAAAGTAAATTTGTTTCAAGAGGTTCAATACATACTCAGAACTCTCAAGAACAACTTGTTAACAGCAAAAAACCGAAAGGAATTGTTTGCAGATAAACAAAGACTGGAGATAACCTTCCAAGAAGGAGATCAATATTTTTTGAGGTTGAATCCCGATATATTTTCCTGTTCAAAGTATAAGGGATAACATAAGTTGAAGCCAAATTTATATGTCCCATAGAAAGTTTTGAAGAAGGTTGGTTAGGTGGCATATTAGCTAGAATTCCCTCCTGCAGGTAAGGTTCACAATGTATTTAATGTGTCTTGTTTGAAGAAGATAACAGTGAAGAAAATGTGAGTTTCAAAAGAGTTACCTCCCTTATATGATTAAGGGAACTTGGTTTTTGTTCCATATAATATCTTAGAGGTTAGATAAAAGAGCCAAGAAAAAGAATCATTAGGGAGTGTTTGGTGCAATGGGAAGGAATTCCTATTGAGGATTCCACATGCGAAGGAGAAGACATCTTACAACATCTGTGCTTGAAATCGCTTTAGGAAAGCACTTCTGGGTGGAGAGGAGTTTCATGTCCCCTCATGAATGATTTCAAGGGTTCAAGCTCCTAACCTAAACAATCCCTTGGATTGAAAAGGATTAATATTGAAAGTCCAGAGTATTAATTAATTAGGAGATGACCTAATTCAGGTCTTAATGGAGAAAACTAATAAATAGACAAGTACATTTAGTGCTCCATAATGTAACGAAGGCAACAAATAAAAAGATCAATACCTCTAAAGGATATTCATGTGTAGCAATCCTCCCAGATCCAATAAAATCCTAAAGGATAAACACGATAGTACTTTACCCAGAACCCAAATCATTTTCAGCATCAGAGTGCATACTCTAGTTCTTAAATCATAGGCCACATGACATGAGGGCCAAGACAATGCTTATAAAATAGGTATATTAGGAACTCATTAGTGTGCAATATTTAAACACCTTAATTCAGTAGAGCATATTGAATTTCCTATCATGGGTTTCTTGCACTAGGAATTAACAAGGGAATCATACATCATCGAAGCAACCATTTACAGAAACAATATTATACCATTTGAGAAGCCATATTACCAAATGAATACCACATCCATTCAAAACAAAGTATGATTATACATGAGCTCATAAGCAACATTTAATCAATAAACCTATAATTGGTATTTATCATTGCATTGACATTGAAAGACACATTCACACACATGCATGTATACCCGGAGCTTAATAGATTTGTGGAAGCATAAACCCTGTAATGAAACCTGTTTGTAAAGCGATCCACAATGACAAAGGAACAACCACACTCCACCCAACTGTAGATTAGGCACATATATACTATCTCCTCAATCACCCCTGAGCTAAACTATGCATGCAAAGAGTGGATACAACAATCCTTAGTTCAATATTATAGCTAGAAATCACTTTCCTAACATAGATTGCTCACACAAAAATAATTTCTCTCAACTCTTGCCGAACACAGTGTGCTCTTGAAAACAAGAGTTCATTCTTTCCCAACATACGCAGCACCATCATGCCTCATTGCATATGATTTTTTATATTTTGGTTTCCTAGGTCTTACTTTGCCGCTACGGTCTATTCCCCAAGGAATCCCCGTCAACCATTAGGCCCTGATTCTCCAGGGTACGTCCAATCTAATTTTGCAGCTACAGTCCATTGTCCATTGAATCCTTGTCAACGAGTACACCCTCATTTCTCCAGGGTCTGTGTGGTGCCATTAAGGTGTTTTGGTGCCTCCTGTACTTCCGTGAGGTTTACTACTCTACGTCTCTCACTCTTGCATGCATAGTCTCCTCTTTTAGCATGGCTTGTCCCTTTCATTCTGAATTTCATTAAAAGAAAAATGTAGCAGTTACAACTATCCTCTAGGGACCGTTTGGATGGATTCCTCAATCCCAAACTCATCGAAAAATACAATGGAAAAAAATATTACGAATAATGTTTATAAATTAGGGGATATTACAATTATAGTCAATCTTTTTTAAAATAATTATCCTTGTCCATATCTCTCACATCATAAATAACCTTTTTTTTAATCAAGAAATAATTACTAAAACTTTAAGATACCAACATTGAACTCTCCATTTTTACTTCAACTTCATTTATTTCTCTTACTTAAAATATGGATGAAATCATCCATACTTTACTAAATTTCATCATTAATATTTACTTTGTTGAAAATCAATCATCTCTTTATCTAATTCTCTACTACACTATTTCAATATAAACTTCAAAACCAAATCAATAATAAAAATTTCAGAAAGTATTACAAATAAAACAAATTTACTCAATATAAATAAATAAATAATAAATAAAATTTAGTTTAAAAAATAAAAAATAATAAAATATATTAAAAAATATTACAAACAAATTAAAAAATAATAAAATTAAAACCATACAAATAATTAAAATTAATTATACAAAAACTTACAAACATATTAAAAAATTAATAAAAATAAAAGCAGAAAAGTAAAAAACTTTAAAAAAATCAAACATTTCAATTAAAAATTTTTTAAATAAATAAATCAAATTTGTATTTTCTCTATATCCCCTCCCAATTCCTTGTCATCTTTTGCAACCCTTCCCAACCCATTTTATTGATCTACCCTTCCCTCCCCTTCTCCCCTCTATTTTAGCTTATCGTCCTAGTGTAAGAAATTAACACATAAAATATATCTATATAACTAAAACAATTTAAATAAAAAATAATTAACATAAAAAATTTTAAATTTCTCCATTTTCGTGTCCTTCCTCTTCTTCTGTAATCATTGATATCAACACATGTATAATAAAGGTAAGAATGTCCCTAAATGCGATGTTTGGAAACATAGAGAAATATAAATATAAACAAAATTTTAGAAATTTCATAAAATGGAAATGGAGAAAATTAAAATTGATAGTTAAAATTCACATCACCCACATAGAAAGAAATATAAGTGTAGGAACATAGGTCTAAAAAGAGAGAACATGCGTTGACTTATTTTTAAGGTGATGCTATCCTTTAAGGTGATAATATCCCTTCATTACATATTTAATCTTTCAACCTTCATTAATTTTAAACCATTTATGATATTTACAGCTTTAATTTGTTTTATATGCAATAAACTAATCTTACTGAACTTGTTAAAGAGATGAAATAGGACCAAGCTATATCTTCTTGATCAAGGATTCAATTTGTCATTAAGAATTAGGGCAAGAATCAAGATACATTCTGGCCTGGGAAAGAGAACTTCCATGGAATGATCTCAGGGTATAATTGAAAATGAAGTTTTGACTTTATACATGCCAGATCATGAATTAGTAATTTCATTCAATCTCTGAAAGAGTAGAAATATGTTCCAACTTTCAGTTTTTGAAATATGAGTTTTACATAATCCTCCTGAGAATATTCGTCAATAATCTCCTTATTCCTTAAAGAAGCCTTCTCAAAAGGACTTAGTTGATCTATCTCTGATTTATGTTCCTTCTTCATTTTTCTCTTTTGTTTCGATAAAAATATGGATGGATCCATCTCGATCCGAACGGGAATCAATTTAAAAATGCAATTCCTTCTCCATCTCGATCCGAACGGGAATCAATTTAAAAATGCAATTCCTTTTATTCAAAGTGTGCAATTACCCCATCAAGCCATCAAGGTATTGTAGTTGACCCATACATGGTGAACATAATATTTTGTTCAATTGAATTTGTTATAGTGTCCTCGTTATTTTATTATAGTTTACTTGTTACTAAAGCAGGGAAACGAAAGCTATAAATACAACTGTAAATTGTCAATATAGCTACTTGTTATATAGAAAACTATGGAGTTGGAAACAATTTGAAGAGTAAACTTTGCATAATGTTTATAGAGTTTAGTTGGCGATTTTACAAATAATTATTCATTAAATTATGGGGTTATTCTATTATTGTTCAAGATGACTATCTGGTACTCATGACTTCTGTGCAGCAGATACAGAGGACTTGGACTTAGACTTAGAGAACAAACGAGAAATTTCCAACCGTGGGATAAATAGATAAACTGAATACTAATAATTGGAGGCTCTAGGTGTACGGGCTAGAAGTAATCTAAGAATAGAAGAAAACAAGCAAACAAGGTAATTACCAAAAATAAATTTAGTCAAAAAGTCCACTCAAAACCACATCGATTGCCAGGAGACGTGGTCTATTTCAAGGTTATTTTTACGGAGGTAATGGATTAGAGTTTGCCTGCCCTATAGAATGGAAATTGGAATTTATATCGAAGAACACCGTGAAACATGATGGCCCAATGCAGAAGTAATTATGAAAAGTTTTTTTTTTTATGAAAAAAACAGTTCTTTGATATTTTATTGAATTAAAGGTAACCTGATACATTTTCATACAGTAATAGAAACAGTAAAACCACATCACAATACAGTACAAATCAGAAAATTAACTAAACCCATGATGAAACAACACTATCAGCACCTAGGCACCAATACATGAATAAAACCTCTCATATGTATTCAAGATAATCAACAGTCAAAGAATGTCCATAAAGAA
The DNA here is from genome assembly GCA_001517045.1 of Pseudotsuga menziesii. Lineage (NCBI taxonomy): Eukaryota > Viridiplantae > Streptophyta > Pinopsida > Pinales > Pinaceae > Pseudotsuga > Pseudotsuga menziesii. The sequence goes on from LPNX011057362.1 coordinate 44,405, forward strand.
CATAACAAGATCCCAGAGACCTTATCCAAAGCTGGCTAATGACTCTCAAAATTCCTATTACTGCTGCTCAACATAACTAGAAATAACTCAAAAAAATCCATAAGATAAATGTCTAAAATAGAAAGAGCAAATTTCTAAAAACATTTATAGAGATGAAAGCACCGTTAAAAGGGCATGTAATAATGGATAAAGTAAGTTAGGATCATATAAAAGAATATGCCCCCTCCTAGTTGTCCTCATTACAATGAACTAGATATGGAAGTGCAAAAGTTGAATGCCATCACTATCCTATCAGTAAGGAATGCAAAGTCATCGCTAAGTACGCAATGTTATCTTCAACAGCACCATGAACTTATTTTTCTCATCAAATTCACAAAAGAGTATTCCGATTTTGGAGAGGCCATGCATGAACATGCATAAATTATAGCTTTTGTGCACCAGTTTTTGGTTAAGCTTCATTCCAAGGAATAGTGATCTGCTCATTGTTTCAAAGAAGAAAACCGCATAAGAAGAGGAGCAAGATCAGGTCCACAATTTTTTTTTGTAAGTAAACTATAACTTTCTCTTGATATCAAAGGTCAACGAGAGTGATTCATGATTTGAAAAGAGCGTGACATTTCACATTAAACTTATAAGTAAATCAACTATAAAATTATTATGCATATGCAATCAGAATTAGTTTTCAATTAATTTAGCTCCAAGAATAAGATAGATTTATTAGATAGAAAATAGTTTAAATAGAATTTAAATCACATTTCTTTTCAATAAGTGTAGCTACATATTAACATTTATTGAAATCGTGGTCAGTTTTAACAACTTTTAATTGTTTGTTTTGAGTTATTGAAATTTGTATTATAGATTAGTTAGACATGAGTAATATTTTCTATTTTCTTTAAATTAGTTCATTCTATTATGAGACTCTCTTGTTGATATCAGATCATAGGGTAGCAGGAACCAAACCTATGAGAGTTAGCTATTTCAAACACATTGAGGGTTGTGTTAAGTGCCTTGTGTTGGTTTTCTCTTTGTATTGGCCTCGGGACATAAAGTCCGACCAACATGTCTACGTTTATGTATTTTGGGGAAGATATGAATTCTACTTGAATTTTTGTTTTAGTTGTATGAAACCTTTCTATATACATGAGAAACTTTGCATATTTGTGAATATTTGTTTGGATTCATAATGATGCTCATGAATATATATAGATCTCATGAAGTGGATTTGATTTTTATGAGTAAATTGGGGTTTTATTTTCCTTTGGGTATACAAATAACTAAAGTTAAGGTTTCAATTTATTTTAGGGCATATAAATTTAAAAATTTATGGTTTCAATTAATTTAGGGAATACAATTTACTGAAAATAGAGAAATTAGAATGGTGGAATTTTATGTAAATACTTGATATTGATGGGATTAATGTTGAAGGTGGAAAATCCAATCTCTAGTCACTCAAAACATCTTCAAGATAGCTATTATGTATCCTAAAATTGCTACTATGTCATCGTTGTGGAGAAAATGACGACATGGCCCCTCTTGTGGCATAAAACATGTATTAAAAAACATGTACGCGTTTTAGGAATACATAAAGTGTAGGTGTTTTATGTAATGTTCCAAATTTTTCATTGGGTCACAATGGCCAAACAACATTTTCCATATGCATGACAGTTTTCAAAGGGATGCTAAAAGTCAAATAATTACCAAGGAGAAAAATCACTAGTTTCGTAAGTTGGGGATGGAAACTTTGATATTTGGAATAAGGGGGATAATAAATGACGTTTAAACATCAGAAGAGGATAAATACTGAATAAAGTATCTTATTAAATAAATAAAAGAGAAAATTGAAATGGCTATGGAGAATGGAGACACATGGAGACTATGGGGCCTACTCAAGCTAGAATTTCTATGTTAAATGGCATCCTCCTCTTGTAATTTTGAATCTATGGGAAGCCTAATGTTTTGGGATAAATTATTAAGTTAATATACTTGTCCGTATACTTCATAGGTTGAATTTGGGATGAATTGTAACTTACATGGGAGAGGAAGAGCCAAATGGGAGTTTCATGGACACTTGGCTAGATTCTCCTTACATTTATGACATCTATGACAACAATGATGGAGATTCTATGATAGTTATGACACAAGTCAGATGTGAAGGCTGACATACTGACATACGGACATGTCAGTGATGAATACAACATCTTAGAGGTCAAATTTTGGAGTTGGAGAAGGCCAAGAGGTTCCTACTCAAATTTGGGAGAAGAGAGAAGGTGAAGAGAGAGGCCACGTGGCATAGCATGAGAAGCCACACCAATTCGAATTGGATTTGGTTTATTGATGGTTTTGGAACCTTATAATACCAATAATGTTTATAAAATATATGGATCATCCATGAGAAGAATCTTTTTCTCATTTGTGAATTGTGAGAGCTAGTCGAGGACTAGTTTTCTTGCTTAAGCCAATTTCGAGGGTGAAAGATTCCCATCCTGGTTTGTGTTTGGAAAGGCCACTCAGGTAATTCATGGAGATTTATTGGAGTCTTATATACAGGTGCATGCTATAGTAATTTCATGGACATATCAATATCATATTTTTCTTCCATTCACCTCAATGTTTCTCACCATATTTCAGCTCTATGGAGTGAGGCGCACTTGGTGAGATACTCATCTCTTTGAGGGAGCTTCTCTTGCTCTGGTATTTTGTATTTTGATGTAAATACTCTGTTATTTAATATCATAAATCTCTTAGGTTGAAAATCTAATATATATCATGTATTATTGTCCAATATTGAAGGAACAGTGCCATTTCCCCAATACCTTGTTGTAAACTCTTACAATATTGATGGAATCGAATATATGTGTGCACCATTGATGATTTATGAATAAATGAACTGTGATTAAAGTATATTATGGGTTTCATGATCTGTAACTGAGAATTGTTTTCCATTGGGTTGAATTTCATAGCATTTGGGGCAAACTACATCTCATTTCCCCAAGGATCCAAAACTAGTTTTTTATATTTGATTGAAGGAAGTGATAACAGCCATGGGAGTTTGATTGGTTCAGCATATGAGTCTATGATAATGTATTATACACACATCCTTATTAAATTTGATAATTTGAGTGAATTTATGTACATTTGTCAAGCCATTCTGGCAATTACCCGGGAGGGATTTGAACCCCAAAATTGCTAGTAAATTCATCTATCTTATTCAGAATTTGATATAGACTTGCAGAACTGATTAGAGGAGCATAATACATCCCTGAAAATAATAAATAAGTTATTATATCATTAATACACCTTATCTGAATATTTTGGAGCAATTGGGCTGATTTGGAGACCAAGACACTAAAACTAGTCAAGAGCCAAAATTGTGAGAAAAATGGAAAATTGGTCATTTTAATAAAATGCCAAAAAGAGTACATTAAAGTGGTAGCAGAGCATGATATTGGCACCTTATGTGGTCTGATATTTATGAGTACAATAATTCAAGGACCACCTTTATATATTGAAACCAGAAGTTATTTTGTTGAAGAGGAAAAAAAAGTAGGAGAAGAAGGCAATTTTTTGGAAACTATGACTAGGCATGAAAATAAAACCTCATATGATGGTGAGGAGATAATAAAAAGCATAGAACCTATCCTTGAAGACATGAACAAGAATATTATAAAAGGATTCAAATTTTTGGCTATCCAAAGTTGTGAAAAATATATCGATTTTAAGAAAACCAAGGGGAAAAATGCATCAATTTGCTTGAAAGAGCAAAAGGAGGAGACCCATGAACCACCTACTTATGAAATAGGTGAAGTAGAAGAAGTAGTACATGAAGAGGATATAAATTCAGTCCCAATTGAATGTTAAAAATATGAAGAGACATCACATAAGTATGAATAATTTTTTATTGAAAATACTAAACATAATTCTGAGACACATGCTACCTTTGAAATGAAACAAAGAGAATCTAATGATGCTCACTTGAACTATGAAGAAGTACCTTCTGATGGGTTCTCACACCTCTATGTTGGTGACATACATATCAATTTTGAAAGTGTTTCTACAAGCCAAAATTCCATTAAAAATGAAAATGAAGACTTTGTAGTAGTTGAAGAAGAAACAAGATCAACTTCCCCATCACCACTTGAGCTTCATGAAGTTGGTCCAAGCAAGAAGGAAGAAGATGAGGAGGTTCATATGTAAGAGCCTCATTTTCTTGAAGGGTCCTTAAATATGAATGAAAATAAGATCCAAGAGGCCCTTATCATACTCTATGAAACTCAAGCATTGGTATCTAATGCTTGTTGGAGAGCTACTTCCTTGGAGGAGCCATTCTTCCTTGAAGACATGGAGAATATTCAAAGAGCAATGTGCAACATCAAAGGTAATTTAATGTATTTTATTTTTGATAGAAAAAAATGTCATTGAGCTTAGTGAATGGTTACATGAATCGTACTTGAAGAATAATGAAGTTATTCATAATCTCACAATTCAAGATGAGCAACTTCTTAAAAAGTTGCAAGACACTTGTTTTTCCTCCTATGTTTCAAATTGTCAAATGGTAGATTGTTTGGAGGATTACCATGATGGCGGGTCATGAGAAATTTGGAAATTTGAATGTACTTGATGTGTTTGAATATGAACTTGAATATATCCAAACACTTGATGTGGTGTAAGAGAAACTTGAATCGTCTCTTGATGAAGGTTATGCAATTTTTAAAGAAGAGCATGATTCCTCTACACTGGAACCAATCTATGACAAAGGTTTCACACTCTTGAGGGAGTTGCTTGATACTAACCATATGTATCCTTACCATGATGAAAATTATACTATTTTTGATCATTTGGGTGAGTTAGTTCATTCTCCTACATCCTACAATTCCATGTTTTGCAGAATTAGTCTCAATGAAGTATGGGTGAAAGGTTTCTTTTTGATGGTACCACATGAAGAGCTTGGACATTCTATTTATCCTTTTGATGATGGAATTATTGGAGCACATTCTTATTCAAATTTACAGCAGAAATCCTTTTTACTTTATGATGATGCACATCTACATGGATGCACCTATGATATGCATTTGAGTCACTTGAAGACTCATGGTTTTTATTGCTCAACACTTGATTCATTTGGTGCTGGAGGAACTTCATCGAACACTAGGGTGAATGGACTTATGATAAGAGAACATTTTTGTTACCAGCCACATACATTGTTATATATTTATAATTCACTCATTCATGGATGTATGGGTGAGACTTATTTGAGTCATTTGAAGTATCCTTGTTTCTGTTGCTCACTATTTGGTTCAAATTTGAGTGGAGATTCTTCATTCACTTCTTGGATGAAAGAATACATGGCTGGATATTTTGAAGCATATCACTTTCTTTTGGAGCAGAATTATAGGACATGGGATACTCACCTATTTCATTCGATCATATTTGATTGGTCACTTAAATCATGTATGTACTTGGCAAATGGTAGTCTACTCACTAGGAGGTATAAGAACTTTCATGATTTTCTGGTGAGGCACCTCCTTGATGTACATTATTATTATGTTGTTATATACTTTGATGATATATATTATGCACTCATGATGTTTGGAAGAATGCATATAAGAAAATGGGATCCATGAACTCTCTTTCCAAATTCTATGGGTTGGAGAGCACTCTTAATTGTCAGAGTGCAATGCAAGCAATGGGACCCTGGGATAGTGTTTAGTCCCATTGATTTAAAATTCTTTGGGAAACAAGAAGTATGGGAGATGGATTCCCTAATTAATAAGGTGATGTTAATTAGAGTAGTGCAACAGCAAGCATGGTGGTTCCTCTTTTAAATATTCATGGAATCTCAAAGACTCAAGGTGGGCAGTTCAGTGGCAACTTCAAAGAATCAGACAGAAAGCAGGTTCTTCAACAACCATGTTTGAAATTGCTTGAGGACAAGCAATATTGGGAAGGGAGGATTTGTAATGTCTCAAAATTTTCATTCAGTCACAATGACCAAATCACATTTTCCATATTCATGAAAGTTGTCCAAGGGATGCTAAAAGTCAAATAATTACCAAGGAGGAAAACCACTAGTTTCCTAGGTTGGGGATGGAAGCTTTGGGATTTGGAATAAGGGGGATAATAAATGATGTTTAGACATTAGAAGAGGATAAATATTTAATAATGTATCTTATTAAATAAATACAAGATAAAATTGAAATGACTATGGAGAATGGAGACACATGGATACTATGGGGCCCACTCAAGCTATAATTCCTAGGTTAAATGACAACCTTGTCTTTTAATTTTGAATCTATAGGAAGCCTAATGTTTTGGGATGTATTATGAGGTTAATATAGTTGTCCATATACTTCATAGGTCTAATTTGGGATGAATTGTAACTTACATGGGAGAGGAAGAGCCAAATGAGAGTTTCATGGACACTTGGCTAGATTCTCCTTACATTTATGACATCTATGACACCAATGATGGAGATTCTATGGCAGTTATGACACAAGTTAGATATGAAGGCTGAAATACTGACATAATGAAATTTTAGGACTTAATAGAGAATCTTAGATTTCGAATTTGGGATTTGGAGAAGGCCAAGAGGCTCCTACTCAAATTTGGGAGAAGAGGGAAGGTGAAGAGAGAGGCCACATGGCATAGCATGCGTAGCCACACCAATTTGACTTGGACTTGGTTTAAGGATGGATTTAGAACCTTAGAATACCAATAATGTTTATAAAATACATGGATAAGCCATAAGAGGAAGCTTTTTCTCATTTTTGAAATTGTCATTTGTGAATTGTGAGAGCTAGTGGATGACTAGTTTTCTTGCTTAAGCCAATTTTGAGGGTGAAATATTCCCATCCTAGTTGGTGTTTGGAAAGGCCATTAAGGTATTTCATGGAGCGTTAATGGAGTATTATCTGTAGGTGCAAGCTACAATAATTTCATGTACATCTCAATATCATCTTATTATTCCATTCATCTCAAGTTTTCTCACCATATTTCAGCTCTAATATGGAGTGAGGCGCACTTGGTGAGCTATTCATATCTTTGAGGGAGCTTCTATTGCTCCAGTATTTTTTATTGTGATGTAAATTCTCAAAGTTATTTAGATGAAGAGATATTTTTGCATTTTTATACTAACACGAAAATAAAAAAAATTGTCTTGATTTAATTAATCTTGCTGCACTAATATCGTTCTGATTTTCAAAGGCATTTTAAAATTTTAGAATCAAACATAATTGAACATTTACTCTTGTATAATCGATGTAGGTACAATAATCTACATTAGCTTAAGAAAATATTTAATTATTGATTTATTTCCATGATTGAATAGTTAATTGGATAATTCATTTTATTTTTGTAAATATCATCCGCTAATCCCATTTGCAATTAATTAATTAATCAGTTACGCATTTTCAATTTACTCCATCCATGGTTAGATAAACTTAATTTATTTTGATCAATGAAATAATGTTTTGTTTTGAAGCTTCTTGCATTCATTAGCACATATCTAATTATTCTTTTTATGACCTTAATGTCATTGATCAACCTTGTGAACCCTATCTACCTAAGGGATCCAAACACATACCGAGATTTCATCCCCTTTTGATCCCTTCAATATCCCTCCAAGGGTGTTTAACCTATTACTTCCCTAACCATGTAATTTTGAGAATCAACAATTGTGGGTATTGGTAATTTGACTATTGTTACAATAAGAAGCTTCGGATTTAATCTCTAGAGGTGGATTCTAAGGTTTAATGGCCATGAACAATGCCTTCAACCACCACACAGAACCAATTTTTGGGATATTTTTAATTTAAGAGACAAGAAACTTATCTAACATATGATCAACTCTATATATTTATTTAATGCACAAGATGTATCCATTTTATGTTGATGAAATGAACATATATAATAGTTTATATGTTATGTTTATTACAATATAAATATTATACATTTTAACTATAGAATTTCATATCGCACACTCGATATGAAACTCTATAATTGAAACATACAGGACAATTCTATAGTTATCTAAACATATAACATATACAAATATACATCTCAATTTCCTGTGCACGATGTATCATCTTTTATTGTGTATAACAATTTCATGTGCACTATATAAAAGGAGTATGTTCAAACATGAAAATTCCCTCCCCTCAACCTCATTTCACCCTCCCAAACACCATGTGTAGTGATTTGGAAAATGTCTAATGCTACCATGGTTTCATGGAATACCAATTTAGTTGACTAAATTCAGTATCTCAATCGAGTCTTATGGAGAGAGTTGTTCCTGTGAGCTTTAAGTAGAAAATTTTCCCTATTTACCTACTATGTTATGAAGGATACATTTTTTCTTCAGTTCATAATGTTTTTATCCATTCATTTATTCAATGATTCAAATTGCACTTTTCCTCATCGTTTTTTATATTATTGCATTTAGATCTACAGGGGCACTCTTGCTAAATACACTTGGCACATACTCTTTCTTAATATATAGATTATATTTTTCAAAGATGGTTCGAAAGCTCTCCCTATTCAGCTTCAGTAGCTTATTTTTAGTGCTAAAATCACCTACTAAGCCCTTAGAATTCATGTTTTTACATGTTTGCAACATTGAAAGATTATTTTTTTTACACAAAAATATGCTAGAAAAGTATCTTAGATTGACATCTTCAATCTACTATTAACAATAGATATACCATAAAACTTCTTTATTTTCTCTAGTTGGCTCTCTGGGTCACTTCTACTCATTATATCAAGGATTTTTTCGTAGGTAACTCTAAGAGTTCTAGGTTCTTTAGCTTCAGCAGTCTAACTTAATAAGTTGAATTAGTTATTCAGCCCTTAGAGTTCACACTTTTACATGATTGAAACATAAAAAATCTAATTTTCCACATAAATCGATTGGAAATATAGGTTGGATTGGCATCCTCCATATGTCATTGACAATACATATTCCATGTTGCTCTAACAATTTTTCCATTTTTGTGTTTAGGTGTCAACGTATATTCCACATGGAGGATTCCTTTCTATGAGTTTCTTGCAAACATATAAATTCACTCAATTGATATTGCAAAATATTACCAAATAGTGACAACAATAATTTATGAATATATCTTAATATCAATGACGACAAAATACATAGATTAATAGAATAATTATAATCAAAATGAGAAACAAATAGTCTCAACTGACACCAATACATAAAGGGTGATCAAATATAGACTCAAGTGAAACCAATGCGCAAAGGATAACTTATCACCGCGAGCCATATTTATTATCAAGAGTCTTCACAAGGTCCCACAAGATTGCATAATAATATTCCTTTACAAATAAATCAAATTGGTCAACCATCTAATCNCCCCGCGAGCCATATTTATTATCAAGAGTCTTCACAAGGTCCCACAAGATTGCATAATAATATTCCTTTACAAATAAATCAAATTGGTCAACCATCTAATCTTCTCTCCCATACACAATGATATTAAGCTTGAGGGTTACTCAAATAAGCATTTGAAATGACAATTTTAGTTAAATAGGAAAATTTGATTCATGTGAATTATTTGTCTTGCCTAGTTAAAGCGTATTAGAGGAACATAGTAACACTGTAACAATATAAGGTAATCTAATGATATAATTGCTTCAAAGTCATATTGGTTACTCATTGCTCACATAATTTGGGCTGGTAGAGCTAAGTGCTTTGAATATTTATAGTATTCCTTTGTATAATACCACCCTCAAATAATGTTCATGGTAGAAGGGCTAGTTGTAATGACTTATAACAAATAAATTTATGCACGGCTTGAATGACAAAGAGCATTTTGAATATTTGATGTTATTTTTGTAATAAATTCATCTATTTGACTACTTCAGCAGTTATGTTTGTATCCATTGATATATGAGAGAATTTACGTGCTTACCACCATAGAGAGTTTGATGCTTTATTTAACAAGAATAACTTAGTCATAGGTATATTTTTTGAACATTTTACATTGTTAGTTGATATCAGTTATGTAATAAATCATCTATTTGACTATTTGAGCACTTTGTGGTTACAACCATTGAAAGAGGAGACCCCCCCACTATAGAGACTCTTGTGCTTAGGAAATAGATTATGAAAGCCTCTTAAGTCAAGCATGATATTTTCTAGTTGTATATCATAAATATTCATACTGACATAAAATGGAGAGAGAGCATCACTATTTTCTTCTATACATGGCCCAAATGTCATAGTAGGATCTTCATCGTGTATATTTAAAGTATCACGATGAACAATTGTTTTTTCATTGATTTTCTTAGAAATATGTCAATGATTTATTGGATTCTTGGTTAATTGCACCAAAGGAACATGAATTTTTATCTTTTTCAAGTTAATATTTTAGATTATAAAAGAAAAAAATTCTTAGGTTCTTTGTAATGTCAGCAAAAATCAAAAATTTTTTTTTTATAGGCTAGTAAAACTACCTAAATGGAACATTATTCACTTACGGAACTCTATCATACACTTTATGTACTTATTTTTATTTGTAAGCTATTCTTATGTTTTGTCATTTACTTTCAGCCATTATTTGTAAAGTATTTTACCTATGCTATTGTACTACTATTTACTTCTTAGTATTATGTTTCCACTTTTGTTGCTTATGTGTCGTCACTGGATTTATATGCTTCGTCCTTTCTGTATTGTCGCACTTGTTAATTATGGAGTCCTAACTTAACTTTTTTTGTGGAAACAAACTGGGCGGAGTGGCAGGACACATTCTCCCATGACAGTTTGAGAGGTAAAGGTGTTTACTTGTTAGCAGGCTTACTTAGTTCTCTGAAGTAAGGAACCTATTCTATTTACATGTAGTTCATGCTTGCGACATAACCTTGTTTAAAGAGTACGGAAAACTGTGACCTTAAAGATCATACTATTGGTTGGCTTTGGTTCTTTTATCGACTCCGAATTATAACAGGTATAGTTACTATTCTTGTCAATTTAACTATTATTGCTAAAGCTCTTGTTCAGTACTTATGCTTCCTTCTGGACTTATAACTCTTTATTTTATATTTTGGCATTAATTATGGTTTAAGTTTTAGTTTATTAAAAATTATTAACATTTCTTATGTTTTCTATTTTGCAGGTTAAGTACGTGGCCTTCAAAACCAAGCCATTTATTTATAATGGTTAAAGTAATTAACATGGCATATTAGATATGCCATGTTCACTAACAAAAAGCTTAGGGCTTATATGTATTGTGTTATGTTTGTTTCTTAAAGCCTAAGCTTTATTAGGATATTTATACACTTAGGAGTTAATTAAGTTCAACTTGTGTAATATATTCATTAGGTAAAAGTGTGTTCTTTTAGTATGCATTAGTACGCATTTGTAAATATTCTAATCCGACAGTCACAATATGTTATAGACATAGAGTGATCTGATGATTCAACTTCTCTTAGATCATACCTACCATTGAACTGTGGCTTAACACCCGATTGGTCTATGATCTCTATTTAAAGAGCATAGAGGATCCTTGGCTAGTTGATCAATTATGAGAAGCTCATGTAACTTTCTTTCTTTTGGATAATAAATTGCTCCAAGTAGCTATTTGGCTGGGGCCGTGGACTGTTTCCCTCTCGATGGTTTTAAGCACGTGACAAACATTGGTGTGTTGATCTGTGATCTATTTGTGTGAAATGGTTGCTCAAGGTGTTCGGTCTTTTCAGAGTACCCTATGCACTCGAACATGGTATTAGAGCTTTTATGAAGAGTCGCTTTTGGTTTTGATATAGATCTGGAACTGGTGTTGCCAAAACTTTGAAATGGTTTCTGGTTTAGAATTTTTTGTGAATTTTTTGCTTCTCGGAGATATTCCATTGTGTTTAGAGCGCCGTTTCCATTGGGAAAATATTTTCATTTCATCGAAAATTGTTTCCGTTTGTTCCAGAAACACCCATTTCGGCAAATCTGAAGGTATAATGTTACAGTGACGGATTTTATTTTTTTTAAATCTCTCATATCTTATTAGTTTTATTACTAGATATTTTTTGTTTTAGTCTCAGACTGTTTCCTTCCCTGACTGCGTATGCTCTTTTCCGTGCAGCTTGCGCGATCGTAGCGAATCATAAATAGTAAGAGAAAGTTTTTTTCTTGTTTTCTCGGCTTCATATGCTCTTTGCTATGCACCTTGTGAGATCACAACAAATCAGAAACAACGAGAAAACTTGAAAATGCACACTTTCTCGGTAAGCTAACCAATATCTAACTCCATTGTGTGGAAGAAGTTTTTTTTGTTTTTGCTTTTCGTTTTTTTTTGTGATTTGTAGAAAAAAAGGAAAGCACGGAGAACAAGAGAGAAGAGTATATATATATAAAAAAATCCCCTTCCTCATTCTAGTCTTTTACGTACCTTTTAAACTTAGCTCACTTGGTCCAAAGTTGCTTTATTCCTTAATAGGTCTTGAGTTCAAGTCTTATTAAGCTACTTTTTAGGTAATGCAATTTCTATTTTCAAGTTACTTAATTGTAAAAGTGCATCTTACATAAATAAAATAAAATAAAAAGTGAGTCACTTAAGTCTTTTAATTTATTGCCGCACTATTTAAAAGTAACATTTTTGTAAAAGTGAATCTCACTTATTCTATAAAAGTGATTCACTTCAAAACAAATTTATTGTAAAGTGATTGTCAAAGGTTGATCTTGAGAAGAGGGGTTTTTTTTTTCTTAGTTGGTGCAGTTAATATCTGCCATGTCACTATTGGAGACATCTTCAACATTTTCTTTGATCAAGTATAACTTCATCATCCAGAATCAGTTTTCAGTGCCATTTTTTTTAAAACCGCATATTTTTTCAAGCTCTTTGCAACTAGACAGTTAGTTTCTATTTTTTTCAGCCATTATTTTATAGTATGGCTGCCCCTTGTGATATTATACTTGGAATTTCTAACTATTTCTCATGGAAATCTCGTATGGAGGATTTTCTATGAAGTAGGGGACTTTTTAGGATAACCGCAGGGAAAGAAACAAAACCCACTGATGATGATAATAAAATTAAATGGAAAAATAGATGTGATGAAGCTCATGGATTGATTGGGATGTCAATCTATACTGATTTGTGATTCCCCATATCTAGAAGTGATGAACATGATAAAGCTTGGGAAAAGTTGGAATCTGTGTTTGGTAAACATAATGAAATTCGGGGTCATCAACTTGAGAATGAGTTTCTTTCCTTGAATACAAATGATTTTCCATGCATTCAAGACTATTTATTGAAGTATAAAACTCTTAGACTCTCATGTGTAGAATGCAAGATTAAGAAAGAAGACAAATAATGTATTTATCATATCCTTTCCAAAATTGGACCTGCATATTCTGTTTTTGTATCTACATTCTACTCCATGAAAGAATCCTTGACTGTAACTAGCTATCAAGAGCCTACTCTTGAATCCATTTGTGATTCCTTAATTAGAGAGCAAGATAAGCTCATTCATCTTGGAATAATTAGCAATGCAGATACATCTAGGAAAGCCTTATTGTCCCAACAGAAAGAAAAGTCCAAGCCTCCCAAGAAATTGAATTTTTGCAATAATAATCCAAATAACAAGGGTCCCAAACCCTTTCAATTAGCACCTTCTTTAAAAACTGACAAAGGATCCAAGCAAAAAGGAAAGAAGACTAAGCGTCATTGCAATTTTTGTGGGAAAGATAATCATGATGAATCTAAGTGTTTCTAGAAGATGGCAGCCTTGGAAGTAGCACTGAAGAAGAACCACATCAGCATAGATTCATATTTAGAATCTAACTCTCATGGACATGCACTTTGTGCTTCTGGTTACTCTTATACTGCATCTTCCTACTTCAAATGAATGGTTCATTGATTCTGGAGCATCTTATCATATGGCTAAGGATCAAGCCATATTTTATACTATGCATGAATGTAACACCGAACAAATATTTGTTGGTGATGATAGATCTCTAAGTGTTATAGGATCTGTAACAGTTCCAGTAGAAAATGGACATTTTAGTGATGTACTATGTGTTTCAAAAATTTCCTGCAATTTGTTACTAGTCTATCAAATTACTCATTCAGGTGAAGGTAAAACTGTAATGTTTACACCTCACCAAGTTGTAATCAAGGATTTTGAAAATCCTCAAAATGTCCTTGCTACTATAATTGTTGATGATATTACCAGGTTGTACAAATTTAACAACTTTGGGTCATCACCTTTTCTTTCAGTTTCTGTTGCTCATAGTGATAACTTGAGCAAACTTTGGCATGAGCGATTTGGTCACTTAAATTATTTCTCATTACAACAAATATGTAAAGACAATATGGTGGCTAGTCTTCTAATGGTATCTTGCAAGGATGGTTCTTGTTCCGGTTGTGTACTCGGAAAACATCATTAGGACAGTTTTGACAAATGTGCCTCTTGGCATGCCTCGGTTCCTTTGGATCTTGTGCATAGTGACTTGTGTGGTCCTTTTCCATCTGCTTCCTTTTCTGGTTTGAAATATTTCTTAACTTTAATTGATGAATACTCCAAACACACTTGGGTTTACTTCCTAAAACTTAAGAGCAAAGTATTTAACATGTTCTTAGCCTACAAGGCCCTTGTTGAAAAACAATCTCGTCATTAAATTATTAAGTTAAGATATGACAATGGAGGAGAATATGTTAACAATAAACTCACTACTTTCTACACTAAACAAGGAATCTAACAATAGCACACTGTTCCATATATACCACAACAAAATGGTGTAGCTAAACGGAAGAACCACACTTTAAAAGAAATGGCTAATTGTATGATCCAATCTAAGGGACTAAGTCTTTAATATTGGGCTGAGGCCATAAATTGTGCAAATTACATAGTTACTTGCACACCCACTAAATTTTTACAAGCTATAACACCAGAAGAAGCATGGATTAAAATTAAACCAGATGTAAGTCACTTTCATGTGTTTGGTTGTGAAGCATGGGCTCACATTCTGGATGAAAAACAGAAAGCATTGCAGCCTAAAAGTGAAAAGTGCATATTTGTTGGATATTCAAAAGATGAAAAAGGTTATAGACTTGTTCAAACACGTTCACATGATTAAATCATTAGAAGAGATGTTAAATTTGATGAAAATCTCTTGGTCTGTGAGCCTAACTTGGAAGGTGTGCCATCTTTGGCCTGCGATCCTGATTCGGTAATTGTGCCTTCTTCTTCTTCTTCTTGTTCCAACTTCCTTTACAGGTTTCCAAATCCAGTTTCTGATGATGACAGTGAGGATGAAAATCCACCTCCACCTGCTCATGTTCCTCCAATTGCACCAGCACCAATGCCTCCTCGATGGGTCTGTTCAACATGTGAAGTAGCTAGTGATCTTGGCGGTGATCCTAGAGATCAACGTCAAACACATTATTAGTTTCATTGAGCCTATTCCCTTTTGGCTCAAGTTTCTAAGAATCATGATCCAAAATTTTTTGCAGAAGCTTCAAGAAATATAGACTAGAATGCAACTATGGATGAAGAATATTGTTCCTTAATGGTGAACGATACTTGGGATCGTGTTCCGCTTCCAAAAGGAAGAAAAATTGTCAGATGTAAATGGGTCTATAGAACTAAGTATGCATCAGATGGAATTGTTGAAATACTTAAGGCAAGGTTACTTGTCAAAGTTTTTTCCCAAGTTCAAGGGATTGACTACAATGAAACCTTTGCCCTTGTAGCAAAACTGAACTCCATCTGCCTTGTTCTTTCCCTTGTAGCCTTACATAATTGGGAAGTCCATGAAATGGATGTCAAGTCTACCTTCTTACATGGTGATTTACATGAGGAAATTTACATGGAACAACCTCCTGGATATGTTCATAATAACTCTAGCCTTGTTTGTCTCCTTAAGAAATCCTTATATGGCCTTAAGCAAGCTCCTAGAGCTTGGTATGCCAAAATGGATAGCTTTTTTCTTTGACACTAATTTTTCTATATGCCATTTTGACCCTAATGTCTATACTAAGAAAGTAGGAAATGATATCATCATACTTGTTCTTTGTGTTGATGATCTTATCCTTACTGGTAGTGACTATAAAATGATAACCCATGTGAAATCCATTCTTAAGCAAAATTTTGAAATGTCAGACTTAGGACATTTGCATTATTTTCTTGGTCCCCAAGTCTTGCGAACCAAAAAAAAATCTTTCTTTCCCAGTCTAAGTATGCTTGTGACCTTCTTCGTCACTTCCACATGGAAGATTGTAAACCAGCCCCTTCTCCCTTCCAGTCTAGAGTCAAAATTTTTGCCACTTGTACTTCCCCTGAAGTAGATGCCACCTTGTATCGTCAGCTTGTTGGTAGTCTTTTATACTTGACTCATTCCCGTCCTAACCTTTCCTTTGACATTGGTCATGTTGCCTGCTATATGCAAACTCCTCATGAAAGTCACTGGAAAGAAGAAAAAAGAATACTTTGATATATTCAAGGTACAATTCAGTTTGGGATTCATTACAATACAGGGGGGAAACATTTGTTGGTCGGTTTCACTGATTTAGATTGGGCCAACGATCTTGATGATATAATGTCTACTACAGGTTATGTTTTCAGTCTGGGATCTGGATCTGTCACTTGGGCTTATGAGAAACAACAAGCTCTTGCTCTTTCTTTAGCAGAAGCAGAATATCGAGCCGCAGTTAATTCCATTCAAGAAGCTTTATGGCTTCGATAGATCCTTTTAGAGTTTGGATTCGAGCAGCAGTAGCCTACTCCACTTTGGTGTGACAATCAAAGTGTCGTCAAGCTTGCCAAAGATCCAATTCTTCATCAACACAACAAACACATTGAGGTACACATGCAATTCATCAGAAATCTTGTTCATGATAGTGTTATTGAAGTTCTCTATTGGCCTACAGATGATCAAGTTGCAAACATGTTCACCAAGTCTCTTACAGAAGCGAAGTTTTCTAAACTTCGGTCTATGTTAGGAGTTCAGGAATGTGTCCTTAAGGGGGGATAGACTCTAATTCCTCCTTCCTTTTCCTAATAGTGTCACTTTTGTGAATCCTTCAATCCTATCCCAAGTTGTTCTTAAGGGGGGATGTTAGGATATTTAGACACTTAGGAGTTAGTTAAGATCAACTTGTGTAATATATCCATTAGGTAAAAGTGTGTTTCTTTAGTATGCATTAGTATGCATTTGTAAATATTCTAATCTGACAGTCATGATATGTTCTAGACATAGAGTGATTCGATGATTCAACTTCTCTTAGATCATACCTACCATTGATCCATGGCTTAAGACCCGATTGGTCTATGATGTCTATTTAAAGAGCATAAAGTGTCCTTGGCCAGTTGATCGATTATGAGAAGCTCATGTAACTTTCTTTCTTTTGCATAATAAATTGCTCCAAGTAGCTATTTGGCTGGGGGCATGGACTGTTTCACTCTCGAGGGTTTTAACCATGTGACAAACATCGGTGCATTGATCTATGATCTATTTCTGTGAAGCGGTTGCTCAAGGTGTTTGGTATTTTGGGAGTACCCTTTGTACCCGAACAAGTTTCACATGTTAGTAGGTCTTAAACCTATGGTACATACAATATATTAATACATAAGTCCTAGGTTGACTTAAGGCTAGCGCAAAACATATATGGACTTCACACTTAAACCTTATAATTCTAATTTGTTAAGCCTTGTTTATAAAATAAGCATTGTAATGTTATATCGTGATAGGAAATAGGGTGGTGATATAACATAAGGTGGAACCATATGTTAGCAAGGTTTAAACGTTGGTATGGGAAATGAAGGCCACAAAATATGCAATGAAGCTTGACTATGGAGAGTGGGTTTTGGTATGGAGTTAGTGGTCACCAGATGGTTCCATTAATTTTCTTGGAGATTGTGACAGCCCCAAGATTAGGGATTCTCATACGATGGTTTGGTCATTCACTTTGTTTGACTTGGGTTATGAACTTTCTCTATGCAGGGGGAAATGGAGGAGGCCTCCATGAGCTTATAGGTAAGATCCTCATTCGAAGTCTTATCATTTATATGGTTTGTGTTGTTGCAATTTATCATGGTCATACTTCTGACCATATCATTTTCAATTTGGTTGCAGGTTACAGGGAAAGTGAGAAGGGATATCTCAGGGTTTCACTGCCAATTCGGGGTTGATACTAAGTGGCCAGGGTAAGCTTGCTAGCAAGTTTATGCTTGCTACCCCTCAGCCCTCTGGAAAAATTGCTTGGATTAGATGCTTGGTTGGGGTTTTATGCTGTGGGTTTTTTATTTCTCCTTTGAACTTGTAAATAACATACAGGGTTTTTTTAGATGTGATTCCTTTAAGCCATAAATCAAATCTTAAGGTAGCTTGACTCAGTGTATCAATTTATAAATTGGGGTTTGTAAAAAATGGTGCTATTGGTAGTGATTACAAAGAGACTTGGGACTTATTATCCATTTCTATCTCTGTTTATATAATTTATAATTTGGTTAATTAAATCATGTTGAAGAATTGGGTGTTTGTGCCATGGGATGCACCATTGCTTGCAATGGTTCCATAGTGCATTGGCTTTCCTATGCAAGCATCGTGTTGGGTTGTTAATGGTGTTTGTGTGACCTCTATGTAAATAAATACTCCATATTTTTTTTTTACAAGATGATAAATATTATTAGTATACTATGCATACAATTTCACTCTGCGTTTTTTTATTAGTAATGGTTAATAATGTGATTGTGTGTGAAAACTTATGCTGCGACAGTGGTTTAAATACTTGTTCTTGGATGAGGCACTTTCCTTCATGGGTTCTTTGTGCGCATTTATAAATATTACCTAGTCATGTTTTAAGAGAAGTGAATAGGTGAAGCCATGCCATGTATGGCATTGGCACACGACAGGCTCGCTGTCCCAGCTTAAATGGTTATGTTTCTTATTATTTTGTTTGGATTATTATGTAAGTGGAGGTATGTAAAATCCATGGGAAATCATACGACTGCTATGGTGCTGTAGGTTCCCAGGTGTCGACTGTATATTAAAAACAATTGTGGTCGAGGCCAAAACTTAGCATTGGGATATAACCCTCGTTGGAGCGAATGCAATGGCTGGAAACAACGATTTGATGTTTTTAAAAGAAGTATTGTAGTTATTAGTAATTGTTTCCCTCATACTTGAAAGTATAGTGTGGAATTAGATTTATAAAAGAAAACTACGTACAGGAAATTAATCCTCGGCGTTCTATGTGTAAAGATTACGTATTAAAGGAGAATTCGTTTTTGTGCCGTATGTAATAGTTATGGTTTCTTAATTATTTTAAAGAACAATACCATGGTTGTGTTATTCTATTATTGTTTGTAAATTTATGCTATGGTTATTAATTTGTGCTTTGGACATGGGTCTACGACATCCATGGGAATCGATGTCGTGACCTCTTTTGGAAATTAAAGAGTTTTAACTACTAGTTGGTTAATGTTATGTGCTTAGGGAAATTTAAATAGGACTCTGGATAATTATGTATGTAAACAAAGTTTTGATAAAGGACCACATGGATGGTCACGATGCCTCCTCTGATTATTAATAATGTTGTTTTATTTATTTGGAGTATTTTAATATTAATTTGTAATATGGAGATATACCTTGAAAGGTCCTTAATGATTTGATTAGGTTTGTTTTAGATATAATTTGTTCTAAGTGGATTTAATTTATGTTCTATTTATGTTACTAAACAGTCATATTTAGCATTCTTGTTTATTTACTGATGAACTAGTTTTAATTTAAAACTTGAAACAAGCCTCTACTGACAAATGTAAGATGTCGGCAGAGTACTAAAACCCAAGGAATAAATAATTATACTACTGATAACAAAACCTAGTTACAGCAAGCATAAACTAAATACTTGGAATAATACAGAAACAATCTTAAGGATACAAACCCTCATAATATACAACATATATTAAAATGTACAGCCTATGGTTAGCATTTTAAGAATACAAACCCAAGCAAATTATTAACCAGAGAATCAAAACAACAAGGTTAGTATATGAATTGAAATCATCTACCTAGTATAAACAGTAGTTATTCTAGGAAGATAGAATAGGCTGTCAAGTGATTCATACCTGAAGTTGAAGCTTTGTTAATGGCTGAACCTGCACACTCAAATAACTAGCATTAACAATTCATTGTAGATCCAACCTCTGTTTGATGGCGAAATCACTTGGGAACTACAACGTTCCACCCAACCATGACCCAGAACCATTCTTGGTTTTAATCTGGATCCCCCTGAGCTAAAATGCAACATGCAAGTAGCTTAGAGCTCCTAAGTTAGGGTTTCCTAACTAGTATTCAGTTCTGAATCAATCCTCTTTTCCTTGGAGGAAAAAGTTATCCAATAAAACACTTGAGAGCTAAACATGCAGAATAATAATTCTTCAAAGATAAAAATAAGAATCCCCAAGCCTTTGCTTGGATTGAGTCTTTATAGATATACGTTTCACTCAAAGGGACAGTTAAATCAAGAAATCCTTGATTTCTTAATTTAACTGTAATGTCCCTCTTGTATGCCCTAAAATTTTGATAATTATGAACTGTATATTGTACTTATTCTCTGGTGAGGAGCTCAAGGCCAAGGCCCCACCAGCAGAACCTTTTTTCCAGGTAGAGTACTACCTTGAGTTATAATCTTAGGAAGACATAAGACCTGAACGAAACTTAAGCGACAAGAAACTAAATTCACTATGGGGCAAGGCTAAAATGGTGAGTGAACTTTGAGAATTGAAAGAAGACTATACTTAAACTCCTAGGCGTCACCTTAGGTTGAGGTAATTCCTAACTTGACTAACTCACCTTTTGAGCATTTTATGATAATTTTACCTATTACGCCTTAAGGAATCAAATGCCAAGAAATTCCGTAGAACCTATAGTAAGAATCTTAAGCCTTATCTCATTATATATATATACACACACACATATATATATTATAGCCATTTTAGATTAATTAGAAATAAAAATCTTCTAAATATTTAACTACATGAATAATTCGAAAATAAAACATCAATGATATAATAAAGGGCGTGACTTACAAACTATACTCTACATATATAGATGCTTAGAGAATCCTTGTCACAAATAAAGGAAAAAGTCCCTACCTTGGGACAATAATAGTCCTATTGACTATTATAGAGCTACACTGTCGAAGCAATTACTATTTTGTATAAAAACAAGTTCAAGAAAAGTATGCTTATTACGGGAAAAGAAAGTTCTCCTCCAATCACTTTTAATGTCCAAAAGGTAACAACGCACGCTGTTGGTAACCAATTATTCTCTGATTTATTGTTGGAAAATGTGTAAGAGTCACACATATCCCGGTTGTAACCTTTGAAGGTTTGCATAGATTATATTATAGAAAGTATTGTGTGTTTGAAAAGGGAGGGAATACCATCATTATAGAGAGTTATAATTAATGGATTCTTGCCCCCGATGACCTCCTTGAAATCTGCCGAAGAACTGATTTCATGGGATTCTTCTATAAGAAATTATGGAGGCCAGTAAAAGTCGTTACTAGGGAAGTGGAGTGCAGGAATTAAGTGTAGGAATTATCCGGGCGTGATTTTCTGAGAGAATCGTTGCGCCTGCTAAGGTAAGAAACTATCACTACAATTGGGAGAGGGCATAAAAAAAGCACTGCGTTTGCATGTAGAAAAAGACGGTGATGGCATAGACAACACTCCCGATTTCATATAGAGAAACACCATTGCGATTTTCATGTAGAAAAACACGGTGATGGCATAGACAACACTCCCAATTCAATATAGAGAAACAACACTATGATTTGCATGTAGAGAAACACGGTGATGGCATAGATGGCACTCCCAATTTCATATAGAGAAACAACACTGCGATTTGCATGTAGAAAAACATGGTGATGGCATAGACATCACTCTCGATTTCATATAGAGAAACAACACTGCGATTTTCATGTAGAGAAACAAGGGGATGGCATAGACAACACTCCGATTTCATATAAAGAAAACATCACTGCGATGGATAGAGAACACAAAATGTCACTACGTTTTGCACATCGAGGAGAGCACTGCATTTGCAAATTGAAAGCGTTGTGGGTATCCCTGCATTTTGCACATCGAGGAGAGCACTGCATTTGTAGATTGAAAGCGTTGTGGGTATCCCTGGGTTTTTCACATCAAGAAGAGCACTGTGATTTGCTTACATATCCCTGCGTTTTTGCATATGGAAGGGGGCATTTGGAAGGAAGTGCATCTGCGAGGAAGAACTCTGCATTTAGGAGGAATGATCTATGTGTTCCAGGGGAATGATCTATGAGAGTTGATATTTGCGATTGGGGACTAGGTATGCGATCTGGATGAGTGGAGAGATTCATCATTTGATTCGATGAGATCTGAATCTAGTATGAACTCTTGCATGGTTGCGTTTTAAGTAATTGAAATTTGGTTAAAATTGTGTGTGGAATTTATTTGGTTTGCCTCTATATGTAGGCAAGATTTCAAGATACACGATTTTGCATATGCATTATAGACTAGTTTTGGCAGGTTTTCTTTTGGGATGAAATTCCTGGTAATTAAAAATATGAAAGCGTGTGTGTACCTATAACGTGGAAAGGTTGTTGAACCTAGCGAAATAACGAATGAGTCATGTGTTTGGATTTGGATCCAATGCATTTAGATTTAAAACCCTGAGTGTTTTGTTACCTTTACCAATGTTTCATATTCTTTCCATATGGGATGTTTCGTGCATTGGGTCTTGGATCTAACTTAGCAGCTTTTTGATCGAATATCTACATTTGGAGTAGATATAAACACTAGAATGTTTCTTATATTTGAGTTCGATTCTAATGCCTGGGAACTAAGCGTTCAAATGCTTTATTTTTATTGAAGCCTGTTACTTATTTTTAGTATACCATATAGGTGTGCGATTGAAAGGATTAGAGCTAGATTCACCTTTTCCCAAGCCTGCCATTTTACATTTAACATATCTTATATGTGTGCGATTGGATGAGGTACTTGCTAGGGAATGTGATCGTGTTTTTCCTTTAGCATGTTAAAGTAAGATCCTATTGCCAGATTTAATATAATTTTGGTAGTACATTTTTGGGCTGTGGTAAAGACCTAGGACAAAGAGTTGTGATGTCTTAATGCTTACCCAATACTTAAACATAATAATTTCAAAAGAGTAAATTCTGTAAAAAGTCACAGAATCAAAATATATTAGAAAATAGTGGCAAGGACTACCGAGGACCTGGTTTAGCGTTCCAGATAAAGGCCGCTCTTGGATTTGTTTTTTAATGATTATGGGATCGTGGTGAGACTTGAAGTGTTGATTTAAACCATTTTAGGAACCCTTTTCATTTGGGACTTAATAATGTTATAAATAAAATGTTGTCTTAGCAAATTCTTAATTGGAGGCCATGCCTACTTATAGGATAGCCAAGGATGCTCTCCTTATCATACTAGTCTCTGGTTGATGATGTAAGATAACTCCATGAGTTTTGAATAGCTAAGAGAGAAAATAAAATGAATGATACATCATTATGATGTTGGATGTATACCCTTCTGGGTGGAAATTATAAATAAAGAGGTTGGCTAACTCTTTGGTGGACGTAACCCCAATATTGGGGTGAGCGACGTACATCGTCTTGTCCTCATGTGTTTTGTTGTGGATTATGTTGTGTAATTACCTTATGTGCTTTTTTCATGTATCTTATACAATGTGTTAGTAATGTACTATGCTTTGATCTTAACCTCTCTACGTGTTCTAACTGATGGTATTGATTGATGCAATGGTACCATGGTCGATTGTTTCCATTGAATGTTTTAAGATGTTAAGAAAGCTTATTTATTTGTTAGTTAAAAGGAAAAGTCTTTGTCAAAAGATGGTACTCAAGAAGGACTCTTAGAAAGTTGAAAGATAAGAATTATTTTCAATGTATGTTTCCTAAATAAACTATTAATACCGCAGAAATATACATATATCCGGATAGTAAGATTGAACTCTGAAGCACAAAACAAATGCTGGTTGTGTGGTTGTGTCGAATATTTAATCTTTGATGTGATTCCCTTTCTCAGTAGCATATGGTTTGTTATGGTATGGTACAGTCATTAAAAGGAAAAAAATATGCCACTAATATGTTTGTCTCATTTTGTGGTAACAACAAAACCAAAAGCTTACCCCTTTTTCTCACACCTAACGGCATACAAGTATATCAAGTACATTACAGACTCATTTTGAAGTAACATTGAAAACAAAAGAGAATTTGTCTTACCTTTATTTTTACCCATGATGGCATTGAGGTTTAAGGGGTACATTACATATGGCATCAGAGCCCAAGTTGAAGCACTTGGACCTACATGGGCCGACCGTAAAGTAAACATGTTTCACTCATTTCCTTTTTCCTTGTTCTCCTTTTCTTTGTTTCCTTGATGTTTCCAAATATGAAAGAAAACTAACAAAAATTGTTTCAGAAAAGAGGAATTGATGGTATCAAATTCCTTTTCGATCAGTAGATGGAGATTTTTCTCAACCTCGATGGACAACCTAGACATAACAAACAAGATGAGTACTTTCATGGTTTGAGTAGAGACTCAACAAAAAGGTATGAAAGAGGGCCTTAGAAAATTGATTGATGAATTTGTTAACGACTATTAAAGTATGCATAACATTTATTTATTGAATTAATAATTCTCTATTAACCTGATAAGGATGTTATTTAACAAGAGTTCGAGGTATCCTACTAAAGGGAAATTGTGACTCATTGAAAGTTGGTTATGTTTTTCAAGTGAGTGGGAAGAGAGAAAAAAATGATGTTATTAATATACCTCAAACATTGATCAAATAGGATTTGTGGTGCAAATTTAAAGTAACTTTAATTTGTTATTGACAAAAAATGTCTACTTAAATGCTAAGGAATAACACTTCTTCTTGCATAATAATGGTAAGCCTCCTTGACAAGAAACTTGCTAATTTAGGGCTACATTGCAAACATATAATGAATGATTTTGTTTATAAAAGAATGAAAAGTATGCATTGGAAGGTTAGATCAATTTATTTTGGATACTGAATATATCAATCTGATTTGAATATTCAATTTAAATCTATAAACCTTCTCCAGTATATACTATGGGTAGTATAAGTAGAAATGGATTGATGTAATGATCGATTAGGGAACTATGTGGTGAATAAACTATTGTTGGACCACCTATTGATAAAAGGAGAATTAGTCTTAATGACTCGGACTAAGTTCTTAATCAAGAAAGATTTCTACAACTGCATTTATTTTTGTTAAGAAATAAATTCCTCACTAAATAATCAGGACATGAAGAGTATGCTAACAAGTGAAATGCGTGGATCGCAATAACTTCAAGGAAGCCTAGGAATGTTTGTTTTTGTCGAACCAAAGTAGCTTTCTTAAAAAGAGGAACCCTGTTAAATCTTAAAAAAATAAAAATAACTATTGACATGTGTATTGTGTTATGTAGGAAGAATGAATCATTACTATGAGAAAGCAGGTATGAGTTAGGAACAATATCAACAATGGATATATGCAGGTTTAAAATGTAACTCGTACAAAAATGTAATCATGTGATAAGGTAGAGTGTATTGACACAGTGTGATGACCACAAGACTATAAGTGTTAGGTACACGAGGATTGTGCATACAGAAATTTGTTACACCTAGAATGTATGCACCTAACTAGCCTATGACCTTGCGTCCTAAGTTCATATGTATTAAGGAAGAGTTATGTTTCTAGTCTGACTATCATGAACTAATAAAACCTAATGGTCAGTTGATACAAATAATAAGCAAATGAGGAGAGAACTGAATGTTATTTGGTCTCTAAAGATGTGTGCAACAATAAATTTTCAGAAAATTAATGTTAACTTCTTATCAGAAGTTGTTGATTAAATTTGTAGCATTTTTCTATTTCATATGTGTAGGTGTTACTCACAGGGGGAGGCTGACAGGTATAAATTAAATTTAAATTACTTGTCCACTGTTGTGACTTGATCACTACGATGGGTCAGTTGTTAATAATGCTTTACAATATTTACATGTGTATTAATGGATGGATGTCCTTCCATCTAAGTCATATCTATACTTGGTGCCGTAAAATTCCTTTGATTGAAGTGTATGAATTTGGTACCACATTTTAGTTATGATTTATATATTTTGGATCTGATAACGATTGATGCCCAATCCATGTAATGCATTGTGTTGGATTGAATAGATCTAATAAACATTGTCATTGAAATTTTTGGTAAAATGTTTGGACTTGCCTTAAGTCTGATAACATGTCAGGGTGTTCAAAGTCTGCAAATGCACTTGATTTGAGGTTGGGGTATAACTAACAAAAAAAATTGTTGATAGAATTTATACGACATAGTGCGTAACATGAGAGTTTAGTTGGATAGATCTAAAGGGAAAAATATAATCTCTGATTTGTTTTGTTAGCCGAGTCGTTTAAATGCCAAAGGATAGAGTAAGATCCTTACTTTAAAATCATTTTAGTTCAGATATTTATAATCTCTGCTTTAATGGTCGAGTTGAGGATCTAAAGTCTGAGTGTTGATAAATTCCTACAGACATATTTTTGAAAAGTGAATGAACGGCGTAGGATGTTATGGGCTAACCTTGCAGGAGTATGTGTGGGTACACCACCATTTGAAATGAACTATTTTGTTAAAAAAAAATAAAAAAATAAAAAAATCCACTGGCTTAAATAAGGGAGCTAAGTCACTCAAGTACGAGTGTTTTTTTATTATATTATTATAAATTTCGTATTTCAAGATTTCTATGAACCAGGATTTTTAACTATGATTGTGGTGTTATGTACTAACATTGTAGGGATTTACGATATTTCTGGCCATCTCACGATCAATGTAAGACATGGATTGTAAATCCACTTGTAAACAAGTGGTGGTTTATTCTGAATGAATTATAAGATGGTATGAACCATGAGTGATGGTAAGGGTACAATCACCCCAACTCAGAAAACGATAATTAAATGAATGAAAAATATGTTTATCGATAGATGCTAATTAACCATGAGGCCAACGACATTACTCGGGACAATGATAAGTAAATTCATGTGGAGCACCAAGGACTGTGCATTATGAATGGTCAACGTAAAAATTTATACAAAGTACGAACAAGGAAAATGTGAATGCTGTGGGAGCAACATGATGTTAGGCAAGTGATTTCCGCGTGAACACATTGGTGTTAGGCATATATGCTGTAGGAGCACAATGGTGTTAGGAAAGCAATTTCCACATGAGCACATTATTGTTAGGCATACGTTGTGGTAGGAAAAGACCTAGGCAAAAAAAAAAAATGGACATCTGGAAAACATGATCATTAGAGGAAATTTCAACTCAAAATGGGCCTTTTAACTTTTATTCAAATTCCATGTCATCATGTGTTAGCCAATGAAATTTATTTACATTTGAAATACCATATAGGTCTTAAACACTTTTTTAATATAAATTTGGGGATAGGTATCATAAAAAAAACTACTTTTTTCGTTTGTATTTTTGACATATCTCCCTGTGTTTTTACTTAAATTTCGATTGGAAGAGCTCGTTGGATGCAAAATTAAATTATGCATCCAATGAGTAGCCACTCAGAATACTTTTGACAGACCCCGCTACCCCAAAAACAAGAAATACCTGAAAAATGGAATGATGATGTCATCATTCCATTTTTTCAGGTATTTCTTGTTTTTCGGGTAGCGGGGTCCATCAAAAGTATGATGAGTGGGTACTTGTTGGATGAAGAATTTAATTCCGCATCCAACGAGCTCTCCTGATCAAAATTTGAGTAAAACACAGGGAGATATGTCAAAAATACAAACAAAAAAAGTAGTTTTTTCTTTTCTTCCTCCAAAATTAATAAATATTATTTTATTATTTTAACTATTATTTTATTAGTTCATTTTAGGAGGCCCATTTTGGGTTGAAATTTCCTCTAATGGCTGTTTGATGTCACTGAGGAGAAAAATTTTGACTAGTGGTTGAAAGGGAGAGTAACCTCAGAAATAGATGTAAGACCACACAAAAATTGGTGAAAGAACTCAAGGGGAAATTTGGAAATGACAAACGAAAAGTTGTTAACAAAAATTCCTCACATAGTTATACTATTACATGTCTTAATGTGTAATGTAAAAGGGTTACATTAGGTCAACAACTGGTCAAATATCCAAGTGGAATACTCCTGAATCAGTTACATCCTTGGGAAATGAATTATGTTTCATAACGAACAAATAATCTTTACCCCTTTTGGTTACCATAATGGCATTGAAGTAATAAAGGTATTTTATTTTTGGTATCAACTAAGGACTAGCAGATGATTCCATAATCTGCAAAATAATGCTACAACAAAACCTGTTGTTTATGTTTTAACTTAAGTTATGGAATTTTGACATAGACCCAGCTTTGTTGCAGATGACTACAAGTCTTAAGCGAATTACGACCTGCAAAGATGGATAAGAGCGAAGAAGATCAGAACAAGACGAACCAAGAGATGAGGAAAATTCGATAAGAAACAAGAACACCAAGGACGGTGTTGCCTTTAAGGGGGAGGGAATGTAACGTCCCTCTTGTATGCCCTAAAATTTTGATAATTATGAACTGTATATTGTACTTATTCTTTGGTGAGGAGCTCAAGGGCAAGGCCCCACTAGCAGAACCGTTTTGTCAGGTAGAGTACTACCTTAAGTTATAATCTTAGGAATACTTAAGACCTGAACAAAACTTAAGCGACAAGAAACTAAATTCACTATGGGGCAAGGCTAAAATGGTGAGTGAACTTTGAGAATTGAAAGAAGACTATACTTAAACTCCTAGGCGTCACCTTAGG
>LPNX011057362.1:75118-93764 GCA_001517045.1 Pseudotsuga menziesii
AACAAAATAATTTCAAAAGAGTAAATTTTGTAAAATGTCACAGAATCAAAATATATTAGAAAATAGTGGCAAGGACTACCGAGGGCCTGGTTTAGCGTTCCAGATAAAGGCCGCTCTTGGATTTGTATTTTAATGATTATGGGATCGTGGTGAGACTTGAAGTGTTGATTTAAACCATTTTAGGAACCCTTTTCATTTGGGACTTAATAATGTTATAAATCAAATGTTGTCTTAGCAAATTCTTAATTGGAGGCCATGCCTACTTATAGGATAGCCAAGGATGCTCTCCTTATCATACTAGTCTATGTTTGATGATGTAAGATAACTCCATCATTTTTGAACAGCTAAGAGAGAAAATAAAATGAATGATACATCATTATGATGTTGGATGTATACCCTTCTGGGTGGAAATTATAAATAAAGAGGTTGGCTAACTCTTTGGTGGACGTAACCCCAAGATTGGGGTGAACCACGTACATCGTCTTGTCCTCATGTGTTTTGTTGTAGATTATATTGTGTAATTACCTGATGTGTTTTTTTTATGTATCTTATACAATGTGTTAGTAATGTACTATGCTTTGATGTTAACCTCTCTAGGTGTTTTAACTAATGGTATTGATTGATGCAATGGTACCACGGTCGATTGTTTCCACTGAATGTTTTAAGATGTTAAGAAAGCTTATTTATGTGTTAGTTAAAAGGAAAAGTCTTTGTCAAAAGATGGTACTCAAGAAGGACTCTTAGAAAGTTTAAAGATAAGAATTATTGTCAATGTATGTTTCCTGAATAAACTATTAATACCGCAGAAATATACATATATCCGGATAGTAAGATTGAACTCTGAAGCACAAAACAAATGTTGGTTGTGTCGAAGATTTAATCTTTGATATGATTGCCTTTCTCAATAGTGTATGAGTTGTTTTGGGATGTTACAGTCATGAAAAGGAAAAAAATATGCCACTAATATGTTTGTCTCATTTTGTGATAACAACAAAACAAAAATCTTACCCCTTTTTCTCACACCTAATGGCATACAAGTATATCATGTACGTTACAAACTCATTTTGAATTAACATTGAAAACAAAAGAAAATTTGTCTTACCTTTATTTTTACTCATGATGGCATTGAGGTTTAAGGGGTACATTACATTAACCCTTTTTAATTACTGCGCTAATTTTCAATACTTAACTTAGGAACTTTTAACTAGTTCCTAGTTAAACTTTCATAGGTGTTATACTATTTATTATTCTTTTAATAATAAATAATAATTGATGGAGCTTCTCTTCTTTCTTTTATTTAATCATAATTAATTCTTTATACATACTATGTATAAAATACATAGTATTATAACACTTGTTAACATTTGTCTTTGGGCATCATGTATCATGATCCTTAGACTTAGTGACACTTCTTCATTAAGGTTAACTAGATATATGACTTAGGTCTACTGGGATAGGAAACTCTAAACATCCTTGCATGTTGGATTTACCTTGCATAACGTGGTAGCTCTTCAGTACTTTGGTTGGAATAAAGAAATTTGAAATTTCATTTAATCACTTATAAATAAGTATGATGAGATCAATATTTTTCTCAAGTCATTTTCACTCGGAAGGTTATTAAATTATTTTCAGTAACCCCTAGTGCTTACCAGATCCCATACTCAATGCCTATAGCATGGATTTACAAACATAGCGCAATTTCAGAGCTTTCTCTCAACACTAAATTATAAGATGTACTTGTACGATACACCTAGGGATACAATGGAAAAAGATCCGATGCTATAGAGATTATGCTCAACATCAACATGGAAGGCTCCAGGGCTTATGCCCAACAGATCCAATTATATTTTCATCTGTTCTAGAGCTTCTCACTCAACACAAAGGTAAGTACTCATGTGATCGAGAGCTTCTCGATCAACATAATTCATTAATCAATCAAGTGTTCCAGAGCTCCTCGCTCAACAAAAAATATCTCGTCAATCATGTGCTTCAGGGTCCACGCCCAACACAAACAAGCATATACATATAATATCAAGAATTGGCTTACACCCAATATATAAAACAAATCATCATGTTCATATGTAGTGGGGTCTTTGACCCAATATAAAATAAAACATCAAGATAATCGTCATAATCAATAGGAACATTCCTATAAGTGTTAGGTCCAAAATCCAGGATATTACATCCCTTCCCACTTATAACAACATCATCCCTGGTGTTTTAGGGACTCAGAACAATATCATGAAACAAGGCAGGGTTAGCCTTTATCATGGTGGCCTCATTCTCCCAATTAGCTTCGTCAGCCTTAAAGTACTTCCACTACGCTTTCAATTTTACCATGGTGCACTTCCAAAGCTACACCTCTCTCTTGTCCAGTATATGAGTAGGATCAGGGAAAAACTCCCCTTCAGGTTCAACCTGTAATAGGGACAAATCAACAACATGTTTAGTATCATAAACATATTTATTTAACAAAGATGCATGGAAAACATTGTCGACTCTTACATGCATGGGGAATTCTAGTTCATAAGCCACTAGCCCTTTCATGGCAAATATTTCAAAAGGTCCACAAAATATAGGTGCTAACATACCGCACCTACCCAAGCTCAATGAGCTTCGTTTGGATTTTACTTTCAAGTAAACATGATCGCCTATTTGAAAGTCCTTCTCCTTTCTTTTTTTATCCACTTTAATTCTCTGGGGGTCTTATGCTTCCTTAAGGTTCACCTGGACCTTGGTAACCAAATGTTCCAAGTCCATCAACAAATCAGCTCCTATCATGAGCCGATCCATTGGGCTATCTCAAGTAACCGATGTTCTACACTTCTGTCCATAGAGTACCTCAAAGGGACTCATCTTGCCAGAAGCATGATAACCATTTTTATATGCAAACTCTGTGAGATACAGGTAATCCTCCCACTTTGTGGGATTGTTCATGACATACATTCAGATCATGTCCTCGGTAATTTGGTTTACCCTCTCTGTCTTCCCATCTGTCTACGGGTGATATGTAGTGCTGAATTTCAACTGCATCTCCAATCCATAGAATAAACATATCCAAAAGTTTCTTGTGAACTTAACATATCGGTTTGAGATAATTACCTTGGTTATCCCATGCAATCTAAATATCTCTTCCAAGAAGATATCAGCAATGTTCACGTCCTTGTAGCTTGACTTTACAAGAATGAAGTGTGCTGCCTTCGACAAGTTGTTGATGACCACAAAAATAGAATTAGTTTTCTTCTTACTTTTCAGTAAATCAATGATAAATTCCATACTAATAACCTCCCACTTCCATTCTAGAATGGGAAATGGTTACAGCAATCCCGCAGGATGCTGATGCTCAGCCTTGACTAGCTGGCACTCTTGACATTTCGAAATAAACATTGTAATATCAGCCTTTAATTTAGGCCAGAAAAAGTGTCTCTTGACAACGTATATCATCTTTTGATATCTCGAGTTCCCCTAGTAGGGATCTTGGTGAAATTCTATGAGGATGCTGGACCGAAGGTCCCCTCCTTCTGAAACATACAAGTGATCCTTGGACCATAATAGTCCGGATTTGTCAACCTTGTATTCCTTTTGTTGTTGAAACAACTTGTCTTCCTAAAATTTCTTGAGGATCTCTACATAGAAGGGGTCAACTTCGTTCGCTGCTCTAATATTCTCATGCAAATATGCATCGGTTTGACTCAAAGTCGCCTTGTAAATCATGTGAGTTCATTGGATTAAAGCATCGACAACCTTATTCTCCTTGCCATCCATGTGCTTAAGCTTGAAATGGTACTCGTTGAGGAAAGCCAACCATCTTGCTTGCCTCGCATTCAGATTCGATTAATCAAATAAATACTTCAGACTCACATTGTTTGCCTTCACAAGTAACTTCCTTCCCTTGAGCTAGTGCCTTCACATCCTCAAAGCATGGATGATGGTTGCTAACTCAAGATCATGCATAGGGTAATTTTTCTTATTTTTTTTCAACTTCCGCGATTCATAACTGATCGTGTGATCATTTTGCAAGAGGTCTCCTCCAAGTCCTTCCTTGCTTGCATCTGTGCAAACAACGAAATCCCCGTCGAGATTCGCAATCCGCAACACTGGTGCGGTCATCAAAAGCTGCTTAAGATTTTGAAAACTTTCTTCGCACTTGTAAGTCCATATGAACTTATTTGATTTCTTCTGAAAAGTAGTCATGGGGCAAGCGATTCTCGAGAATTTCTCAATGATATTTCGATAATATATGGCTATTCCCAGGAATGACCTAACGTCAGTGACACTAGTATGGGTAGGCCAATCCTTTATGGATTTAATATTTTCTAGGTCCATTTCTATCCCTGTCTCGGAGATAATGTGACCTAGATACTATATCTATGGTTTGTAAAAATCACATTTACTAAACTTAGCATAAAGTTGGTGTTCTCTTAACACTTGTAGTACTACATGAAGGTGTTCTTTGTGTTCCTCTTTATTCTTGGAATAAACCAGGATGTTGTCAATAAAGACTAGGACAAACTTATCCAGATACCTACTAAATATGGTGTTCATCATACACATAAAGTTTGTGGGTGCATTGGTCAACCGAAATGACATCACTACAAATTCATAGTGCCCATACCTTGTATGAAAGGATTTTTTGTGACTATCTTCATCAATAATCCGTACCTGATGGTATCTAGATCATAGGTCAATCTTTGAAAAGATTCTAGCTCCTCCCACCTGATCAAACAAGTCGTCGATCTGGGGGAGTGGGTAACGGTTCTTTATAGTCATTTTTGTCAACTGATGGTAATCGATGCACATCTACATCGTACCGTATTTCTTTTTTACAAACAATATCTATGCTTCCCAAGGGGACACAGTAGGTCGGATATACCATTTCTCTATCAACTCTTGCAACTACAATTTGAGTTCCACCAACTTAGGTTCACTCATGTGGTAAGGGGATTTGGAGGCTGAAACTAATGCTAGGGTCAGTTCAATGGAGAAGTCTAGGTCTCATTTTGGGAAACACATCCTTGAATTATTCAAGAATGGGGAATTCTTCTATGTGTTGTTACCTCTATGTCTTAGATGTTTACTACAAACAAATTATAGCCTTTTCTAATGCATTTATTTTCTTGTAAGGAAAATATTTGTCTTACAGAAACATTCTTTGGAATTCCCTTAACCTTCACTTGGTTCCCTAGGCTATCAGTGCACAAGATAGACTTGTGCAAACAATTGAGCATGACATGGTGTTGTTCCATCCAATCCATGCCGATAAGTACATCATACAATCCTAAATCCTAAAGGCAGGATGTTAAGGTTTACCTTCATAACAAAACCATTCAGGTTTACCTCACATTCTTTAACAATTTCTGAAACATTTCATTTTGTACTTGTGGCTAACTAAACCAGCCAAGGTTTATCATGTTTTACTTTTCCTAGTTTGAATATATCAACAATTTTAGGCACAACATAGCTTCGACAAGCACGGAGATGAATAAGTATTGAAACAAAAGTGTTCAAGATCTTACCTTCTATCTCGACCATTGTAGCTTGATGATCTACCTATCGTCCATCTAATGCTCCATAGATCCGGGGTGTTCCAGCCATGTCCTCCACAGTTGGTTCTTCTTGTAAGTTGTGCAAGACCCCACCGACCTTATTCTTACAATCTTAGACATAATAAGGCTCATTGCATTTCCGACACTTGATCTGTAGTGGGGTAGCATTGGATCCACCTGCTACTGGTTTGTTAACATTAGAAGCTGGTACATAAGGCTTCGTACCTAGTTCATTATAGTTCATGTTCACTTGAAATCTGTTATTCTTCTTTCTGTAAGGCTGTGGGTTGGACCTGGGTTGGTGGTTATCAGAGAAGTTCATAGACTTGTCTTGGTTTCAGTTCATGTTCTCCTGCCTCAGCTATCCATGCTCATAATAGAGCCTAGATTTGTGGAGCATGGTATCCAAAGTCTTAGGCATGTTGAATTCAATCCTATCCCAAAAACTGGGAGGAAGACATCCTAGGAGTTGCTCGATATTTAATTTTTCTTCCTTGATGTATGGTACATAATGCAATAGATATAGAAATCTATTAATAAATACATCCATTGTCATGGATCCCATGCGTAGTTCGTGAAACTCTTTCACTTTTTTGTCAAAGAGCCTTTCCGACATATATTTTTCTTGGAAAAGTTTTCAAAAAGTATCCTAGCATATTCCTCATATATATTCTTTCTTGGTGTGTTCTAAATCTCTCCACCATCTTGCTTCTTTTCCCTTCAAGTTATAAATTCCAAGCCTAGTCTTCATCTCACTTGAAAAATTATGAACCTGAAAATACTTACTCATGCCCAACAACCACTCTTCACCCTTTTCCCCAGTGTTTATTTGAACTTCATAGGTCGGGGAACTTATTTTTCGAAATTCCCCCTGAGTATTGCACTACTACATTTCGACCAAAAATCAGACGACCGTATTGTCGGATTTTCAACACTTCCTTGTCGCATGTACGACACTATGATTTTTTTTTAGCGTCGATGGTTTATCATCGGTTATCCGACATCTTTCCAATCCGTCGGTTAAGCTACACCTCAGTTTACCATCGGTTAAATGTAAAACATCGGTTATTCGACATCTAATTCATAATAAAATTTAAACGTAAGCGTCGATTAAGCGACGGTAAAGAAAATGTAAGTGTCGGTTAAGCGACAGTATGGCCGTCGAAGAAAGCGGCGGTA
Source organism: Pseudotsuga menziesii (assembly GCA_001517045.1). Classification (NCBI taxonomy): domain Eukaryota; kingdom Viridiplantae; phylum Streptophyta; class Pinopsida; order Pinales; family Pinaceae; genus Pseudotsuga; species Pseudotsuga menziesii. Next base: position 81,844 of record LPNX011057362.1, read on the forward strand.
GTGAAATTTTAAAAAAAAAAAACTTTCATGCCGTCGGTTAAGAGACGTCTATAAAATGTAACCGTCGGTTAAGCGATGGTAGTGAATTTTTTTTTTTTTTAAATAACCTTCATGCCGTCGGTTAAGCGACGGCCATAACTATTTAAAAAAAAATACAAATGAGTTCTCTGTATTGCATTGATTAAATGAGAGATGGAATCCTTCTTATAAACAAACACTTGCATACTAGTCGAGTCAATCCACCTAAACAATGTTCAAATTTTTCATAATAGTAGAGCCCTTCATTTATATATTATGATAGCACAAACACCTCCTCTATGTCTGAACAAAGATACCATGTGAGAATTCTAATATTTTCCCAGCATAAGGTGCTATGTAATTGGAAGATTGCAATCACTATAAAAGGAATTTGTAAACCCATAGTTCGGACATTTTCCTTACCTTAAGGAAGTGACATGAAACTATATGTCAAAATATCAGTTGAAACTACCTATGCCTCCTAATGATGAGCTCTCTCCTGTAAGAGAAACTGTTACAAAACTTAACAACAAAGGTATAACTTAATTCCCATCCCTGCTCTTTCTTAGTTTTACCAGCAAAGCCAGACACAAAAGGCCTGGATTTTCTCCACGAATCTGATGGTTTCTTTGCAAAGGGATACATATTTTAAGGATGAAAATATATTACTAAATGTTTCCAAGAATTTGTATGCATAATGTGTCGGAGAGAGTGCAATCCCAATCAATAAGTTCTAACGCTGATAGGTAAATACAGTCTTAGGGTTATATAATGCACATTTGGACTGTTGTGGATTCTCTTCCTCAGAGTTGCGACGTGAAGTGACTGCGTGAAGCGCGAAGCATTTGGTGGAACGCGTGAAGCTGTGCACCATTCTCCAATGAAGACTACTGCAAAAACAAGGACATGCGTATCTATTGGGTAGACTCTGCTCAGTGACACGCTGCGTTGAACTATGGTTACTGCATTTTTTTCTTTTCGAATTTGCAGCTGCGACTAGAAGAGCACGTGCTGTGTGAGGATACTGCTCCTTTGCGTTGATTGAAGCCATGGTATGCTATTGTGAATTCCTTGAAGTCGGTGACTGAAGACTGACAATGTAGATTCCGAGCCTTTTTCATGAGCGTGGAGGTAAGATCTTGTTGTTGTATTACTTATGACCATTGGGAAAACGAAAACCCTAAATTTACCCTAGATTTTGTGTGAAGTTTGAAGTGAAATATTTTCATATTTATGAATGGTGTGGCTGAATGGTGAGGCTATTGTATGAGCCTGTGATTGTGGTATATATGCGTTGGGTATATGTGCTGCGTGAAGGCTGTAATTTTCATTCATGCTGCTCGTGTATATGATGCGTTGAAGAATCTTTCTGCATTGGATAGATAATGGCATTGCGATGAATGTGTTGATATAAAGACCATTGCTATGACCAAGAATACTACGAGAAGAGTGTGTAACTACAAGAGGTGTTGAGAACTCATTTCTCTAGGTGCTGCTACAAGCCTGTTCCAAGATAATGTATTGAGTTGCAGAAGATGCAATCTATAGCTTTTGTAGAATCACTTTGCTTTGCTCAAAAAGAAAATAACCACACCAAATACTAGTCCAAATATCATCCCAAAGGAGAAAGCAGCAAGAGAGGCAGAGGAAGAAGAAACTTCAGAAACAACTCCAGCAAAAGATCAGATTTGCAGTGCAAGCGTTGTGGAAATATTGGGTACACATCAGATCAGTGTTGGGCTTCGTGGGATTCCATCAAAGACAGACATAACCTGAAGAAAGATGACAGTAAAAACCAAGATGCTAGTAAATATTCTGATTCAGCTCATTGTATTGTTGCACATTTTAATCTTGGAATCAATGAAATGACTTCACTTTCATCTTACAAAGATTGTTGGCTGCTTGATACTGGTGCAACATCACACATGACTTTTAGAAAAGACTGTTTTGAAGAACTTAATGAAAAAATAAAAGGAATAGTATAATTTGCAGATAAGTCAAGTATTAAACCAAAGGGAATGGGCACCATTCAAATGAAGATTCCTGGATTCCCTGATTTCTTGTTGAAGAATGTTCTTTATCTTCCAGAGTTGCAGAGAAGCCTGCTGTCCTTGGTGGAGACTCGACAGCGAGGCCATTCCATCCACATGTTTGATGGAATCGTAGAAATAAGAAAGTCCTCTAACAACCAAGTCATCATGACTAGATACGAAGATGGGAAGTTGCTGAAGCTAAAGGGTTCATCTGCAAGAGTTTAGAACTATGCCTACCTCTCTCAGCATGGAGAAGGTAATTTGTCATCAAGTTTATTCTGGCATGCAAGATTTGGTCATCTAAATTATAACAGTCTTCGTTTGTTGAGAAAGAATGGTGTATTTGGTTTTCCCACCATTCCCAAAGAGAAGAACAAATGTGATGCATGTATATTAGAGAAACACAGTAAGCTGCCTTTCTATGAATCTAATTTCAAAGCAAGTAGGAAATTAGAATTAGTGCATTCTGATTTATGTGGCCCAATTCCAACTCCTTCTGCAAATGGGAATAAGTATTTTATGACATTTGTTGATGACTACTCAAGAATTTGCTGGATTTACTGTTTAAAGACAAAATCAGAAGCATTTCAAACATTCAAGGACTTTCATGCATTGATAGAAAAGAAAGCACAATCTAAAATTGGTACACTTCATACTGACAATGGGAAAGAATACACTTCAAATTCTTTTGAAGATTATCTTCGTCAACATGGAATTGCACATCAGACTACTGTTCTCCACAATCCTCAACAAAACGGTGTAGCAGAAAGAATGAACAGAACCATAATGAATATGGTTCGCTCAATGATGTTTTTTGAGAATGTAAAACTAATGTTTTGGGGTGATGCAGTGAAATGTGTAGCCTATTTGAGAAACAAAAGTCCCTCAAATGCTCTTGATAACAAGACTCCACATGAAATGTTGTTTGGCCATCTCCCTTCAGTCAGGCATCTCAGAGTTTTTGGTTCCACCTGTTATGCCTTGATTCCAAAGGAGCAAAGAAACAAGCTTGGTGCTTGAAGCAGAAAATACATTTTCCTAGGGTACGAAGAATACTCCAAGGCATATTGTCTATATGATGAGGTAAAAAATAAGTTTGTTATTTCCAGAGATGTCATTTTTCTTGAAACTAATAAAAATGACCAGTCCATTGAGAGAAAGCTTGATCATTTGGAAAAATATCCTCATCCAAAGACATATTCTGAAAATGAATATGAAATTCCAAACCTTGAAGGGGGGATTCCTATTCTGGATCAACCCTTGGAATTTCCATATGAAGAACCAACTCCCCTGCATGAAGAATTGCCTGCTACTTCACCTAATCAAGAGATTCAACTGGATGATGTGATTGAGAGAATTGAAAGACTCTCAATCAATGATGAAGCACCACCAGCTGATCAACCAGGACCATCACGGAAGATTCCTAAATGGGCCACAAAGACACTTGAAAGTGTCCATCTGGATGAAGTTGGAAAGACGGGAATGAGAAGTTCGGAAAGACATGAAGATGGAGGAGAAGCAGATAATTCAGGTGATGACATGGATGTATCATTTGATTGTGAATTTAATTTATCTGCTAACTTTGAACCAACTTCCTTTGAAGAAGCTTCTACTTGAGTTGAGTGGAAAGAAGCTATGCAAAATGAGTATGATGCACTCATGAAGAATGGAACTTGGAAGCTGGTTGACCTTCCAGTTGGAACCAAACCAATTTGCTGCAAGTGGGTGTACAAGAACAAATACAAATCAGATGGCTCACTTGACAAGCACAAAGCGAGGCTTGTAGCAAAAGGCTATGCACAGAAAGAAGGAATTGACTATGAAGAAACTTTTTCTCCTACAGAAAAATGGTCTACCATCTGTACCTTACTCTCTTTAGCTGCTCAGAAAGGGTGGAAAGTTCATTAGATGGATGTGAAGACTGCTTTCTTGAATGGAGACTTGAAAGAGAATGTCTTCATGTCTCATCCAGAAGGCTTTGTTGTGAAAGGAAAAGAACAAAAGGTATGCAAGCTTGTCAAATCCTTGTATGGCCTAAAACAAGCGCCTCGTGCATGGTATGAAAATTTAACCGAGCATCTTTTAAAGTTAAATTTCGAACATTTTGATCTTGATGATGCAACAGTGTTTATAAAGAAAGTTGGAAGATATGTTGTGTATCTTGTGGTGTACGTAGATGATCTTTTGATGACAGGGAACAATGAGAGCTATATAGCATCCATAAAGAAAGATTTGAAAAAGATATTTGAAATGACAGATATGGGACATCTCCACTATTACTTAGGAATTGAAGTCACTCAACATCCTAAGTACATATTCCTATCTCAGAAAAAATATGTTGGAGAACTAGTAAACAAATTTTGCATGACAGAATGCAACCCTATCTCTACTCCAATGGAACAGAAAATGAAGCGCACATCAAGCGAAGGAAAAGAATTTGAGGATTCAACCAAGTATCGACAACTTTTAGGAAGTCTTATCTACCTTACAACAACTAGACCAGATATTTCTTATGTTGTTGGCATACTTTCAAGGTTCATGCATAAACCTTGTGAAGGACACTGGTCAGCTGCAAAAAGAGTTCTAAGATACTTGAAGGGGACTCAAGACGTTGGACTCAAGTACTCTAAAGTGGATGACTTCAAACTTATTGGGTACTTAGACTCAGATTTTGATGGCAATAAGGAGACAGGTGTATCAACTTCTGGATACACTATGAGTCTTGGATCAGTATTTGTCTCATGGAGATCATGCAAACAGTCAGTTCCGGCAGATTGAACAATAGAAGAAGAATATGTGGCTGCAGCTGAAGCAATGAAAGAAATAGTATGGCTCAGGAAGATACTTGAAGATTTGCAAGAAAAACAAGAGAACTCCACTCCATTGTTGGTCGACAATACTTCTGCAATCAAGTTGGCTAAGAATACCAGATTCCATGATCGAACCAAACACATCAACACAAAGTATCATTTGATTCGACATCATGTAGAGGCCATGATAGTCCATCTTCGACATTGTTCCACAAATGATCAAGTTGCAGACATCTTCACCAAAGCGCTTGGACGAGAAAAGTTTGAAAGATTCAGAAACATGCTCGAACTTACTAACACCCTTTCGAATTAAGGGGGGGGTTGTGGGAATATAATCCATCAGGATTATATGTTAGTGTAAATAATAGGAAGATGAAAAGACTCTTGGATCTGTGATCCCAAGAGTCATTGGAATTGTATAAATAAATGCTTTTGGCTATGAAATAGATGAATCGGGAGTTATTATCCATCACTTGTGATTCATCGTAACCCAATGAGTTTTTCACTAGACCCCCTGCTGCTAGAAAGGCAAGCGATTGTCTTCCCACCCTCCCTACTTGATTCCATGAAAAAATAAATCCTTGAAAATGAATTGACTTGACTACCTTCCTTTCAAATTAGATAGGATCATTAGAAAACTTGTTTAAGGAAGAAGATCACTTAAGCCAAACAGACCATTTCCACCTTATCCAAAGCATTAGACTAAAGGTCAGTTGCTCGAATTATGAATTGACAACAAACATGCCTGACTGAGAAGTCAGTGCCTTGAAGTCAATTTTCACTAAAATTTAGCAAATACTAGAATCCATACTTAATGAGGATGCAAAAGTTTACTAAGATATCCAACAAACCAATCCCAATCACATATTTTCTTAAGAAATGAAATATAGTGAAACCATCCGTATTAAAATCATGTTACCAGATTACCATATAGCATAACTTAACTGCACATGCAAAGTTTTCATCAGCCAGTTAAACTTGCCCAATGGTTCAAATTAGTATTCAATAACCTCTAGCTGTGTTCAAACTACTTTGAATTACATATGACCAATATGATTGTGCGAAAGCAAATGGCATTCCAAATTATGAAGATCACCTTAATAAATGAGACTTGAGAAATGTGAAAATGGCATTAACAGCTGCTTGTGTGCTTAAGAAAAGATGATACAACATAGCATATCCAGAACACCCAAGAAGCGTTCGTATCCCTCCACTTCTTCAATGGTTAAAGAATATCTCTACTGTAGATCCAAATATCAACATCTCTACAGATAACCTTTGAAAAGTCTCCTATTTGTATCTGTTTTTACACATTTCATTGAGCTGCATTCATGCAACGAGGTACAAATACCTTGTTGCTCATGCCAATTTTGGCTATAATGGCAAAAGGAATACCGCAAATACAAACCAATGAAATTTTTAAATGCACTACAAGAAATTTACTAGTGCACTGGATCAAGATTTCCTACATACAATGACAGAATGCTCATCACATCCATTCAATACTTCCCAAGAAAGATCCCTTTTGTGCAAAGATTTTTCCCAAAAAAATGAAATTAGGAAGATAACAAATTACAACTTTTTAAGTTTTTCTCTTGAATAACAAAAAGCTTATTTGACATAAGGTTTCTACTTCACAAGCACTCATGCTTGTACAGTGTGCACAATATAGCAGATTATCACTTAACCAGCCTATTTGGGAAATATTGTGTACAAATCATACAAGTTATAACTATGGGCAAATAAGAAATTCAAATTATAACCGATGCAATCTATCTAGAAATACTGAGTAGAGACAACAAGGACTTGGTATATAGGTGAGGTTGACAGTCTTATGATCTCCACTTTATTTCTATTGTTCCTGTGGTTAGCCCCGTCAGAATGTCAAATTAAAAAGGGATGAGTTTGTGTGCAAGTTCCAGGAAAATCTGGCAGAATAGATACCTCTCAGACCTCAAAGGAAGTCTATTTTGTGTGCTGCATCCCTCAGGATAGGTTTTTGGAAGCACTTTCAATAAATGAATAATAGTGAGTAGATTAGAGATTTTAAACAATAGTAGAATCAGTTCTCCACCAAACAGTTGAAAAGAAAAACTAGTTAGACAAACTTTTATATGATCACCGAATATGACCCATGTATGTGTTAATAGTCCAAACACTAACAAGAAGCTTTTTACAAGTTTTGTGCCCTTTCAAACGGGAACCTGTCTTTAAGCTGGTGAAAACGCTCACACAAGAATAATTGTAAAATCTATAGTCTGAAGGTCAACCAAACCCTTCAAATTTACAAGTTTGAAATTCCATATGCCTTCTCACGTAGTTAACTTAAGTAAAGGATTTGTGACCACTGACATCTGAGCAAACAATACTTTAAGTTGATCATTGGAAAAACAGCTAGATTTCCTTTAGCGCCTGCTTTTGTCATTTGAAATTATTATGTATGCAACACAATAACTTAAAAATATCTTTTAAAAGATTCAACAACAGACAATATCTATAGAGAATCAGTAATACTTAAAAAACGTTTTGCATATCCATCCCACAAAGGCATCATACCAGCTTCATAAGACAACAGAAATAGATCAGATTCATGGCTCATGGAAGCCTTCTTATAAACAAACACTTGCATACTAGTTGAGTCATACATGAGGTGATCAAGATAGAAATCAATACCTAATGGAATCACTTGATCAGCAAGCTTTTCCACAACTTGTTTTGGCAAGACTGTTTGCTTCCAGCAGCATCGAGGGTATTTTTCAAGACCTGGAGAGTAATTTATGACCACAGTTTTGCCTAAAACACCCAGCCTATCAGACCTGTGCATACGTTCACCTCCAAGTGGCAGTAAATTTCCATGATCTAGGCATAAATATAGCACTAAGAAGCCTTGTCTCCAAATCTGGGCATATTCTGAGCATATCATGTAGTGATTTCCTGTGGTGGCAACTCTAAAAGATAGTTTTTTGTAAATTAATAAATAAAATAGAAAAGGACAAATTACTAAAAGGGAAACCAATGGAAATCTATGTATTGTTAAAGGCAGTCCAAAAAAAGACTAGTCTCTGGAGCATTCCATACACTCGCAGAGAGCGATTACTATGTCTAAAATAAAACTCCCCTTAAAAAATATAACTGTTTATTTCTGACTATTATCATGGACAAGGTTTTTGCATTAACTTTGTAGAAGACATTTAGAAATGTGTTGGGCCTCCATCCACCAATAGTGTCTCTCATTGTGTTCTGGAGAAAAGCTCAATTAACTCCTCATTCAAAAAAATCATGCAAAAATTTTCTGAGGATCTCTTCAATCATGTAAACAGATCATCCCCTATAGTATCCCATATGGGGAGACTTTTAGAAAACCTTAATAATTTATGTTAAATGTGGACTTGATCATCGAGATAATCTTGTATGTATTATAAATATTATACTCATTCAACCTTATCATAATAGATGTACAAATATTGATCTGCAAATAGTAGGCCTATGGCCTGCCCATTTCACCAACACGGACACTCTACGGAATAAACAATTGTTTCTTTGATCTCTATTTCTGATTTGGTTCACTGCAATGCTGCACGCAATGCCAATTTCATGCAGCAATCTACAACTCCATCAGTGCCAAAATGGAAGAGTACTCTGTGGTTTTCCTTCAATGTGCTAACACAGCACATAATTGATCACTTGCAACTTCCCATTCACAATGCAATCAAACCATACTATAAGCACCTTATTGAACACAATGCTCTTTAACTTCACTCAGGCTTAACTTAATAGCTTGTGGTGGCCAAACCAATGCTCAATCAACTCTGCTGTATTGTAATGACAAACTCAACACTTTGGTTCTGTCAAACCAGATGAATCACACACCCAATTGTTTAGAACATTCAACCCATACAGAATATATTGCAGGGGAAATCAAACCATAGAATTGGAGGGAATCTATATTGACTATATGCTGGTTATATTATAACAGAAAAGAGCTCAACACTGACTGTATGCAATCGCTTATACTCATGGTCTTAGGGAGTCAAAGAGTGCTGTAAGAGAAGTCAATGCTCACAGGTTTGCCCAATGAAACACTTATACAGCAATTGGACCACTAATACTAATAATTCGATCAATGAACACATAATCACCATTGTTGTTGCTGCATTCTTTATACAGATTGGATTTCACATAGCACAAGCAGACTCTCTATGCCAGCGCATGGAGGATGGGTCGATTTGATTGACAATAACTAGTAACAAAACACAATTGAACTGTTGGCAACAATCAATAGTCTGGGGAATCCATAAATGCACAAATGAATAGTCTGTGGCTATGGGTTCCATCGAATTATCAAGTGAGAGACTGTTCGACAAGAGAAGAGGTGGTAGCATGTGATTCAATAAGCCAATGACTCAACAATTATTAATACGGGCTGCAACTTGTGATTATACAAAGATCATACCAATGATGAATCAAACCAACAGTTAAAGTCATTTAACTAACTTGGGAATAGAAAATTGAACACAATGATTATGGCACTGGCTGTAGATACCATTGCAATTCAAATAAGGAAGAAGTGATGCCACTATGCACTAGAATTGATTAGCAGTAAAAATAATTACTAACAAATGTCATTGGCATAACCAGAGGACCATTCTTTTACCCCAGCAATGCAACCAACCCAATCACAAAAATAATTAACAGATAGACACGGGATTTACAATGGAAACCCAAACGAAAACCAACATTAGGTGGGGGGATTCACAACAAGACAGTATACATAGGAAAGAATTATAAATTATGCACACACATGAAACAGAGTTGCAGAGAGAGATTGATATTATTATCCCATGTGTATTACAATAAAAAAAGAATGTCTATTGACAGAGATGGGCATTAACGGAAACCAACATTTTGTAACTAAAAAAACAAGTTACTGAATCAATGTCCTAAACCTCTTTATTTGGTGACTAGCTCAGAAGCACTGTGATAAATAAATTCGATTGACCATTATACTGCATATACTCTAACGCCCTCCCCCGATGGACATATGTGAACCTACACCAAGTTCATCCTTTAACTTTTACAAACTTATCTAAACCAAGAGGCTTGGTTAAAATGCTTGCAGTTTGCTTCTGTGTTGCACAATATAGCATCTCTACAACATGGTACATGACTGATCCAAGGATGGTCTTTCTTAGAAGGACCTCGAACATTAGCAATATGCTTCTTCTATTCAATTTGGTTTTGACTCTTAAACAAGAACATGGGTTTGAACCAAAACCCCAACTACACAAAGCCCAAGGATTGTTTTGTGCTCCAATGGAAGAGGTGTACCCCAAAGTAAAGTATAAATCGAGGACCCTTTCCTTTAAGCAGGGAGGAATTTATGAGGCTTCATCCTTTATTAGTGGACTTAGTTAGATTCTTAGACCATACATTTTAAGTGTAATTTACACCTTTTATTTTATTTTTAATATCTCATTATACATATTTCATAGGGGGCTTGGTCATATTTACTTACCACCTAAATATGTACATTTTATTGTGACTCTAGAAGACCCGGTCAAACATGATCAATGTCCATCAACTTTCATCTATATAAATAGATAATACAACGAAGAGTGTACTATATGTGTACATTGAAACCATCCTCTCTCATACTTGTACTCTTGCCGTCTTGTGATGTGTCATCAAGACAAACCAAGAAAAAGGAGAACAAGAAGCATGCATGTGTGATGTGTCATTCATGTAGAATATTGGAGGAGATGTGTCAAGGCAAACAGCATGGAACTGGTTACTATCTGCACAAGTAATCTTCGCAATTTGCTATCCTTGCATGGAACTGGTTACTATCCAAAGTCACGATTTGCAATTGCTTCTTCCATTTGCAAAACACGCTTCAGAACCACTTCCTATCAACATCATATGTAAAAATAAATACATCAGTTTTGAAATCCAGAACACTTCTGCAGAGAGATTTTGAAACTACTAAAAAAGACATGACAGGTCTGTCAAGTGAGATCTACAGAAAAAACAATCCACTTAGGCACTAAAGTGTTAACTGTTTCTCTCTAAATACATATCCCTGATTCAAATCCTTGTGTTCACTGTGTTCACAAGGAGTCCATAAAGTAGATAAAGACTACTTTCTACACCTTAAACATCACTTCTACCTTTGTTATTACATGTGATCTGTGGCGAAGAAGTTCGCTAGTTTCAACACTTTGACTCTTTCCAGTTGTGTTGCTTGTTTCCTTCTGACATGAGCTTACCTGCCATTTATGAGATATAGAATCATGAGGAATCTACTAACAATAGAAATAGAATGTTGTCAGAACAATTTTGTTGAATAAAACCAAATCCCTTAAGGTAAGGTCATTAGCTGTATGCTTGATTGCCATGCATTCTTATGACATTCTGCTTCTTCCATCTTGACTTTTGTGAGTAGGATATAAAAGACTCACAAAGAGGAGAGCTAGATTGACATAGCCTTTAGGTATACAGGAATGTTACTTTAAACGAGTTTCCTTTATATATGATTGTTTTTAATTCCCCAAGATGACCATAGAAAAAAGAAGAAGAAAACCAAAAGGTGAAATCGTATAGTGATTGAACTTAGAAATTTCATGAGATTGTACTATAGAAAAAAGTACTATAAAAAATATAGTTAAATCATATTGTTCTTACCTTTGTCATTACTAAGGATGCCAGTAATTATAAATGTTTAAATTAAGGCTATGCCTGCTCAACAGTAAAACAGTGCCAAGTTTTCACCATAGACTTGGTAATAAAAGCCAATCTAGCAGGGACAGACTGTTTTGAAGAAAAAAAGCATTAGGTTTTGACCTGGCACTGAGGCAATGGCCTTAGGTTCAGAGGTACCACAACCATTCGCCCCCACCTACTCCAAGGATGCAGTGGATAAGAGCAGAGGAAGCCTATCAGGATCGCATCCTAGGGCAGATAGAGGCATTAGAGGAATTTTGGGGTCTAAAATGGGCCTCCTAAGGAAAATAATAAAATAATAGTTAAAATAATAAAATAATAGTTAAAATAATAAAATAAT
>LPNX011057362.1:93886-107629 GCA_001517045.1 Pseudotsuga menziesii
TTCTCCCGATTGAAATTTGAGTAAAAACACAATGAGATATGTCGAAAATACGAACAAAAAAAGTAGGTTTTTTTAATGACAAATATGTCAATTCAACCATTATGGTTGACTTATTTTATTGAAATTCTATTGGTTCTTGAATTCCAACTCACAAAAACTTATTTTGGCATGTTTTCTTATAAGGCCCATTTTAGACCCCAAATTTCCTCTAATGGACAAGGTTTTTGGGGAAGGAAACCAGAGGTCAATGTCTAGAGATGATGGTGTTAAACCCTTACCTTCAGACCTTGTTGCCAGAAAACACTAGTCATATCCAATACCTACAAGATCATGTAATAATCTGCCCATTTTTAGCATTCTGACCAACTGAACAAGCTCCAAGGGGATTGATTTTGGTGAAATGGCAATCTGAAATTATGTGCTAAAGATTTCTTTGTAGTGAGTTTCACTAACATGGAGGACAAAGATCAAATTTTTGAAAGGGATCTGTATTTACTATTAGTTTAAATCTTACGGGCTATACATGAGATTTTGGCATGGCCATTTTGATCCTAAGGAGGACTGTGCTAAAGCACTAGTTTGGGTGCAGTTGTACTCCCTCCCACTGCAGTTTTGGTCATAGTAGATATTTGAATAATATGGTACCACAATGGGTGTCTACATCAAAGCATCGAAGGCAACAAATGAAGGTAGTTAATAGTTAAGCCTCAAATTCCATCTGTGTATACATGAACATCTCCCACCCACATTGCATGGTAAAAATATGAATCTGTTAAACATAGACAACAATTTGGACAAACTATTACAACTTGATGAAGAAGTCTTCTAATACCCATCCTATGGACATGCCTTTGCACCTTCTGGAACAACTCCTTGTTTAAATCTTATGCACCCTTGACCCAATCCCTGTCTTGAACTTACTGATAGCCATCCTCGGGTCTTTCTTAGTTCAATAAGGCTTTGAGTGAGTTCACTGCTATACCACAAAATGTGGACAACATGGTTGATGGAAAGTGTTCATGAGTTTAAACTTTATAGCCACCAATAATCATAGGGATACAGGGATTGTTGCAATTGCTACAGCTGCATAGAATTTTTCTCTTGAAATTCTTGCAAATCGAATTCAAGGAACAAATAATTCCATGGACTAACTGACCTTTCAACACAATAGTTGTTTTCACCCTCGAAGGAAAACCTGTAGTTATTTTCAGGGCATTTGTTGTATTTTCTTTGGGAAATACAATTTAACCAAGATTGGAAGTAGATCCAAAGGTCACTGATGATGGTGGTTGACAATAGCCATGGTGTAATTGCAAAATACTTCAAATATATCTTATACAAAGACTTTGAACCTATATTGCTGAACAATGAGCACAATATGAATTAGGTCACCTGGAAGGTTTAATAGTATTCCTTCAAGTACTATGTCACTACCCAATTGACAAGACCTTTGTGAATTTCTCTATGGCTTCTTATATTGTTATGAATATAGCAATGAATGGATTATATGCATAATGTGTGTGGGAATACCATAAACAAACTTAAAAACAAAATATCATGCAGAAATATTATATTGGTTATAATAAATACTAAATAGGATCCAAATTCTGACTGAAATTTAATGCTTATGGAATGAGTGACATTAGGATCGGCTACCGACATGAGGATTGGCTACAAGTAATAATAACAAAATAGTGCGTAGGGAATCTCCTCCATAAAAGAGAAAAAACGGCCTGCTGATTTTGCTTGTATTTCTGGACCAAATTTTTTCTATCTAAATCTAAATTGAAGTCTCAATTTCATATCAACTAGTAGCTCTTATGTGCCATTTGAGAAGCATACTGTTTTCTGTACATTTTAGTTACCAGTAGATTACATAGGTGAGCAGGGTTTCCTGCCTAAAAACTGTGATTTAAAACTGTGCTTGCAAAACGTTAAGCCTTAAAATCCCATGGACGATACAAATATATATTATCCAAATACAATACCTGGTGCAAAACACTCAGTCCAAAATCAGAAACCATCAAATTTCCTTTCCCATCCAGGAGTAGATTTTGAGGCTGCCCATCAAATCCAAAACCAATTTGACATCAAATCTTATCTTAATACAGAGCATTAGCTAAATAGTAAACTCACATAAATGATAATTCCACATGGGATCCACATATAAAGAGTAATTTTCACTAATGTTATAGGTCAAGCTACATACCTTGAGGTCTCTATGGTATACATCTCTACCATGACAATAATCTATAGCATCTATAAGTTGATGAAAATACTTCTTAGCCTCTTCTTCAGTTATTTTTTGAAGATACGACTATACAAAATCCGGCAATTCCTCGATCAGTTTGTATTCTCTAGTTCAAGATAATATTATTCCTATATAACCTGGTCATGTTTATGTATATCTAATTTCTTAAATTCCAAATGAAAACAACACACTACTATGTCCAACATCCTTGTCCAGTATGAATTATCTAATTTCTGAAATGCCAAATGAAAACAGCAAACTACTATGTCCAACAACCTTGTCCAGTATGAGTTATCAAAATAGGGAAGTTCCAAATTATATGACTTCCATACAAACACAGATTAGATCCATATCAAGGTCCAGTACACTTTGTTGCTCTGAAATTAGTCACAAGTTACAACACATAAAATTGGTAAACATTGGCCGTGATAGCAACTCACATTTTTGTCAGACAGGTCACCCCCTGTTATGTATTCCATGACTAGATAAATCCTCATCTTGCTGGCTAAAACCTGCATTTTACCATTAAAACCAAGGGTCAGAATCTCAATTAGCATTCCCCATGTCACTCATTCCATAAGAATAGTATCTACTCCATGATATTAAACAATCAATTCATAATATGCGAGAAAAATTGAAGCTAACAGAAACACCTAATTAACTCATATAAAAACTTACAAGCTAAGATGTAAATCCAAGAATATAGCCTCTATAATGGAAGGGATAGCTACGTACCTTTCCCACTTAATCTTAATTGGATATAAATACCATAGCTTGGTCAACATGTAGACTTTGAAGATCTTCCAAACCATAAATCTCTATCCCATCAAGATTCTCACTCTGCAGTATAAAGAAAATGCATGTCTATAGTTAGCTGGAAAAAAGAAATAACGTATCTGGTCATAAGAAAGAAACATTGTAATAATGCATGCATTTTACCTTATTGAGCTCCTCTCTGTTTCGAGAATAGTTTAATATTCTCTACTAAACAGGGCCAACCACATGAAGGTGGAAGCTCATATGGCCCCTCCCCCCCCTCACATCACTCTCAATTCCCCATACCCAATGCACGTGCTTGGAAATAAATGATATTTTGTGCGAACATCGTGAGTTTCTTGTCTTAAAGGAATTACGTGCATTCGATCATTAATTAGTTTATAGCATTCATTAATACTCATTCATTCATTCATACATAGAAAAAAAAATAGTTGAAGACATTACTCCATAATATCAAAAATAATATCCGAGGACAATGCATAAAAAAATAATGTAATAGTGTACTTGTTACAATCACTACTTTTTTTGGCGCTTTTTTCTCTCCACATATTCTCTAAGTGTGACATCCTCTTCTACCAATTGTTTTTTTTTTCCTATGCCCTTTGTAGCTGTCTGTGATCGTGTTTGTCGACAGGTCGTGTGCTCACGATGTGTATGTGGCTGCTGTAAGGTGCCAGGTTGTACTGGAAAAATGAAGAAATATTAATTACTCGATGTGTTTTTATTATTATCATTCTAAGTCCTTCATTAAGAAAAAAACATTAGAGCGGTGCTTTATACCTGGCAACTCATGGGTGACATGAATTTCATGCGTTTGATCTTTTGATGCTGCCTCAAGTTGCACATGAAGACCCTCTGCATTAAAACATCAACACTTAGAACAATATAGTATTTGCAATTTAATATTTGAGACTTTAATCCATACTAGTTTTTTATTAAAACGGGAATATTTATTGCCTGGATTTCGATCAACATGAACGCCAATATCTCTTTCTCCTCTATCCTACGCATTTTCTCTACTTTCGTTGTGTGGCTTAACACAAAGAGACTCAATATTTTATGTACTAGTTTATTAATGAATATAAAACACAATGAATCAATCTTAAATAGAATTTGTTTATTGTAGTTACCTATTCACAGGATGGATCACTGGAAGACTTTGCTTGGCTACCACAGCTGCTTCTTCGATGTTCAACAACACCTAAAAACCCACGTTGGTAGCCGATCCTCATGCCTTCCTCCATTGGAAAATCATGGAATCTTTGAGCCTGTAATTTTCAATTAGATCATCATTGTTGTTGTTATATCATCATGAAACAATTTTAAATGCAATCTATAATTTCTATATAATAAAATAATTATTGATCATATTTACGATTCGTGCTTACAGGTTGGAATATCCACCAGGGCCAAGCTTGTGTTTCCCATGTTTTTCTATTCTTGCTTGGGTGGCCTTCAACATATCTGGTAGCCTATAAAAGTAATTTTAAATACGTTAAACATTGCAAAAAAATAGAAAATAAAGTGTAATAAACATATAATTGCATTGCCGAAAGTATTGCATACCTTCTAGCTGACTCGGGTACTGGCTTGCCCGCTATTTTCGCAGCTTTCTCCCTTGCATCATCCAGAAATTCTTTCCACTCCGTTGTTGGAATCATCGGAGGGTGCTCATACTTTGTATTAATTGCTAAGTTGTTCCGATATCCCTCCCATACATAATGTAAATGTTGGCCAGCTTTTTTGAGAACCCTTTTTCGATTGAAGGTTTCAGCACCAAAAAACCCAACCAAGCGAGCAATAAACTCATCTTTCAAAACTTTACTCTGTCGGTTCGACCATGTGTGGATAGTGGGCCCAAACAGCTCTAAAGACCAATCATTAAGATGTTTATAAAAGACATCATTTCCTACAAAAACGAGTATGTGATAATTAGTGTAAAAAGAATGATGCATAATTGCATTCCAATAAAATTATAATATATAGTTAAAAAAAATTGTAAATAGTACCCGAAATCTTCTCCATCTTGTAGGGAATGGGATATTCGTCCACCAAAAAAGTAGTCTCAAATGTTCCCGTGCTAGTGACACGGAAAGATCCAGGAAATGCTAGGACGAAAGCATCAAAGTCATGCTCTTCTCCATGTATCGGCCCCTGATCCTCGCCAGCACTCTCATGCCCCTGATCCTCGTCGGCACTCTCATGTTCCATCTGGGGTGTCTCATTTTGTGTTTCTGACTGGCCAGATGGAAACGATACATGGTCAGTGGTGAAGGGGGTGTCATGCTTAATGGTATCAGCGTGCCTCTTACAGGGGAAAAAATATTCCTGTAGAAACAAATAATATTTTAGTTACTCGTATACGAATAGGAAAAAAATTTGCATTTGGAATAGACTTATAATTAAAGAGTTTGCATCTTACATCCAAGCACTTTACTTTAAGCAACACACGATCTATCTTTGCTTGAGTCTCATCCTGCATCATTTACGGATCCGATATAAGCAGATTGACGATCTCCTGATTTAATTTTGTTTTTGCTTTTTGAACTGCATCCCAGATATTCTTTGAATTCTTGAGGTCAAAATCGTCAAGAATGTGCCCCAAATCCATATCCTTCAGATCCGTCTATAGATAAGTATCATCCGACATAAAAATAGAAAACATTAATATCAATTTGAAATCATTAATATAATTAGATAACATAAATATGTATAAATACAGTTTCTGAAATTCACAACGTGCTATATACCTGCTCATGACCTGATGAGCGTCGCGTGCTAACATCTGTTGACATATCAGCTGTCATGGAGCTCTTTCCTCGACCCTCAACCTACAAACAAAATATTGACCACGTTGATATCATAATTAAACAAATGTACTTTCTAAAGAAGCAGGTAAGTAAAAATGTGGTATATATACCTGTTTCCTGTATGGGGGTGTCGGCCTCCCAGGCTCCATTGGGGACTTGCCCCAATCAGCTGACTGCAAAAAAGTAATTAAAAACATTAATTTCGAACTGAAACCAATACACGGGGAAAATCTTATTTAAAAACATATTTAAATATTGACCACGTTGATATCATAATTAAAAAATGTACTTTCTAAAGAAGAAGGTAAGTAAAAATGTGGTATATATACCTGTCACCTGTAGGTGGGTGTCGGCCTCTCAGACTCCATTAGAGACTTGCCCCGATCAGCTGACTACAACAAAAAGTAATTAAAAACATTAATTTTGAACTCAAACCAATACACACGGAACTTACCCAAGAGATGGCGCATTCCATGGGTTTGTGAACTTTTATAAGAGAATCATTAGACATTTTGGTGGTGTAAGTGCACCCTTGACTGATTGCATCAATCTTGACTTAGTGAACAACGAAGGGAATTTGACACTTTACAAAATGATAAGCAACACTTTCTAAAATTGTATAAATATGCCACCATAATTGTATTTATAAAGGAATTTAGACTAGAGACCTTGTATCAAATGTATTATAACGAGACCACGATAACATATTTAGTGGATATACATGGTATCTTCATGGAAAAGACACCTCAAATCGATTCCAATCCTTAGCAAATATAGGCTATAACGGAGCAAAGGGAACGAGAAAAACCATGACATCTAAAGAAATATTGTAAACAATACAGAAGGAACCCATAAGGAAGGAGGTATCGCTATTATGAAAGACAATGAGCGCCTCAATTAAAATACAATGGAGAAGATTGAGTGGGAGAACATCCAACACATCAAGAGGAATGCCAATAGGACTATCAAGGGAAGAAAGAGTTGACCAAGAAGTCAAGACACAAAAACTATTGGAACCAGATGGAAAATGAAAGAAAATTGAGAACTCTCAGCCATGTAAGTTCGAAATGGAAGGAATAGGTCAGGAACAAATAGGGAATCAAGAACATCTAGTGGAAAAGGAGACAGTTAACTTAGGAAAGCAACCAGAGTGGGAAAGGGCAGACCTACAAGCGAGTGATATACAAATGTCGAAAGCAGCCCCGTCAGATTTAAAAGGACAATACACAGGCAATTTTTCTTGAAATCTCTGTCTAATTAATATCATAAAAAACTAATGAGAAAAATCACAAACTCAAAAGCTTTAGATCCATTGGAGACTAAGCTCAAGCATTCGAAGGATTGCGAACTTCCTGGGCTCCATTGAACACCTAAAGTTTCAACATGTAAGGTGCAGGGTAAACAAGATGGCCAACGTCTGATCAAACCATGGGGCAGAGGAACATGTGGGAAGAGTTTGGTTTGCATCTTGACGTGAGATATTCCCGGCCATCAAATTTAACATTCAGGATAAGCTCCAAAGATATCAGCAAGATTTCATGTCAATAGTGAACCCCATTCTCCAACTAGGGTGACAGGAAGACTACAATGCTACATGAAACATTAAATGCCTAGGATGTCACAGAAACCAACCTTGGTTTTCATGAATTGCCAAATGGGATAACGAATGTCTCCAACAGAAGATTGGAATAGGGGGGAACAGGGGAGGCAATGTTGTTTTAATTTTTACAAGTCTTCATGATCAAGTGGAATGGAAAGCATCTTTATTTGTGCAAGGAGGTAATTTCAGAACCTTGAATAGCCATATCATGTCTAAAGGTATAGCATGTCTGAAAGAATTTCATCAAAATAAACCTCAAATCAATTCCAATCCTTAGCAAATATAGGCTATAACGGAGCAAAGGGAATGAGAAAAACCATGACAGCTAAAGCAATATTGTAAACAATACAGAAGGAACCCATAAGGAAGGAGGTATCGCTATTGTGCAAGACAATGAGCACCTCAATTCAAATATATTGGAGAAGATTGAGTGGGAGAACAACCAACACATCAAGAGGAAGGACAATAGGACTATCAAGGGAAGAAAGAGTTGACCAAGAAGTCAAGACACAAAAACTATTGGGGCCAGATGGAAAATGAAATAAAATTGAGAATTCTTAGCCATGTAAGTTTGAAATGGAAGGAATAGGTCAGGAACAAATAGGGAATCAAGAACATCTAGTGGAAAAGGAGACAGTTAACTCAGGGGAGCAACCAGAGTGGGAAATGGAAGACATGCAAGCGAGCGATATACAAATGTCAAAAGCAGCCCCATCAGATTTAAAAGGACAATACACAGGCAATTTTTCTTGAAATCTCTGTCTAATTAATCTCATCAAAAACTAATGAGAAAAATCACAAACTCAAAAGCTTTAGATCCATTGGAGACTAAACTCAAGCATTCGGAGGATTGCGAACTGCCTGGGCTACATTGAACACCTAAAGTTTCAACATGTAAGGTGCAGGGTAAACAAGATGGCCAACCTCTGATAAAACCATGGGGCAGAGGAACATGTGGGAAGAGTTTGGTTTGCATATTTATGTGAGATCTTCCCCAATAAGGACATCAAATTTAAAATTCAGGATAAGCTCCAAAGATATCAGCAAGATTTCATGTCAATAGCGAACCCCATTCTCGAGCTAGGGCAACAGGAAGACTACAATGCTACATGAGACATTAAATGCCCAGGATGTCACAGAAACCAACCTTGGTTTTCATGAATATCCAGATGGGATAACGAATGTCTCCAACAGAAGATTGTAATAGGGGGAACAAGGGAGGTAATGTTGTTTTAATTTTTACAAGTCTTCATGACAAAGTGGAATGGAAAGCATCTTTATTTGTGCAAGGAGGTAATTTCAGAACCTAGAACAGCCATATCATGTCTAAAGGTATAGCATGTCTGGAGGAATTTCATCAAAATAAACCTCAAATCGATTCCAATCCTTAGCAAATATAGGCTATAACGGAGCAAAGGGAACGAGAAAAACCATGACAGCTAAAGAAATATTGTAAACAATACAGAAGGAACCCATAAGGAAGGAGGTATCGCTATTGTGCAAGACAATGAGAACCTCAATTCAAATAGAATGGAGAAGATTGAGTGGGAGAACATCCAACACATCAAGAGGAATGACAATAGGACTATCAAGGGAAGAAAGAGTTGACCAAGAAGTCAAGACGCAAAAACTATTGGAGCCAGATGGAAAATGAAAGAAAATTGAGAACTCTCAGCCATGTAAGTTTGAAAGGGAAGGAATAGGTCAAGAACAAATAGGGAATCAAGAACATCTAGTGGAAAAGGAGACAGTAAACTCAGGGGAGAAACCAGAGTGGGAAAGGGAAGACCTGCAAGTGAGTGATATACAAATGTCAAAAGCAGCCCCATCAGATTTAAAAGGACAATACACAGGCAATTTTTCTTGAAATATCTGTCTAATTAATCTCATAAAAAAATAATGAGAAAAATCACAAACTCAAAAGCTTTAGATCCATTGGAGACTAAGCTCAAGCATTCGAAGGATTGTGAACTGCCTGGGCTCCATCGAACACCTAAAATTTCAACATGTAAGGTGCAGGGTAAACAAGATGGCCAACCTCTGATCAAACCATGGGGGAGAGGAACATGTTGGTATAATTTGGCTTGCATCTTTATGTGATATCTTCCCCAATAAATCCATCAAATTTAAAATTCAGGATAAGCTCCAAAGATATCAGCAAGATTTCATGTCAATAGCGAACCCCATTCTCCAGCTAGGGTGACAGGAAGACTACAATGCTACATGAAACATTAAATGCCTAGGATGTCACAGAAACCAACCTTTGTTTTCATGAATTGCCAGATGGGATAACAAATGTCTCCAACATAAGATTGGAATAGGGGGGAACAGGGGAGGGAATGTTGTTTTATTTTTTACAAGTCTTCATGATCAAGTGGAATGAAAAGCATCTTTATTTGTGCAAGGAGGTAATTTCAGAACCTAGAACAGCCATATCATGTCTAAAGGTATAGCATGTCTGAAGGCATTTCATCAAAAGACACCTCGAATTGATTCCAATCCTTAGCAAATATAGGCTATAACAGAGCAAAGGGAACGAGAAAAACCATGACAGCTAAAGCAATATTGTAAACAATACAGAAGGAACCCATAAGGAAGGAGGTATCGTTATTCTGCAAGACAATGAGCACCTCAATTCATATACAATGGAGAATATTGAGTTGGATAACATCGAACACATCAAGAGGAATGACAATAGGACTATCAAGGGAATAAAGAGTGGACAAAGAAGTCAAGACGCAAAAACTATTGGAGCCAGATGGAAAATGAAAGAAAATTGAGAACTCTCAGCCATGTAAGTTTGAAATGGAAGGAATAGGTCAGGAACAAATAGGAAATCAAGAACATCTAGTGGAAAAGGAGACAGTTAACTTAGGGGAGTAACCGGAGTGGGAAAGGGAAGACCTGCAAGTGAGTGATATAGAAATGTCGAAACTAGCCCCATCAGATTTAAAAGGACAATACACAGGCAATTTTTCTTGAAATCTATGTCTAATTAATCTCATAAAAAACTAATGAGAAAAATCACAAACTCAAAATCTTTAGATCCATTGGAGACTAAGCTCAAGCATTTGAAGGATTGCAAACTACTTGGGCTCCATTGAACACCTAAAGTTTCAACATGTAAGGTGTAGGGTAAACAAGATGGCTAACCTCTGATCAAACCATGGGGCTGAGGAACATGTGGGCAGAGTTTTCTTTGCATCTTGATGTGAGATCTTCCCCAATAAGGCTATCAAATTTCAAATTCAGGATAAGCTCCAAAGATATCAGCAAGATTTCATGTCAATAGCGAACCCCATTCTCCAGCTAGGGCGACAGGAAGACTACAATGCTACAGAAAACATTAAATGCCCAGGATGTCACAGAAACCAACCTTGGTTTTCATGAATTGCCAGATGGGATAACAAATGTCTCCAACAGAAGATTGGAATAGGGGGGAACATGGGAGGCAATGTTGTTTTAATTTTTACAAGTCTTCATGATCATGTGGAATAGAAAGCATCTTTATTTGTGCTAGGAGGTAATTTCAGAACCCAAAACAGCCATATCATGTCTAAAGGTATAGCATGTCTGGAGGCATTTCATCAAAATACACCTCAAATTGATTCCAATCCTTAGCAAATATAGGCTATAACGGAGCGAAGGGAATGAGAAAAACCATGACAGCTAAAGCAATATTGTAAACAATACAGAAGGAACCCATAAGGAAGGAGGTATCGCTATTGTGCAAGATATTGAGCACCTCAATTCAAATACAATGGAGAATATTGAGTGGGAGAACATCCAACACATCAAGAGGAATGGCAATAGGACTATCAAGGGAAGAAAGAGTTGACCAAGAAGTCAAGACGCAAAAACTATTGGAGCCAGATGGAAAATGAAAGAAAATTGAGAACTCTCAGCCATGTAAGTTTGAAATGGAAGGAATAGGTCAAGAACAAATAGGGAATCAAAAACATCTAGTGGAAAAGGAGACAGTTAACTCAGGGGAGCAACCAGAGTGGGAAAGGGAATACCTGCAAACGAGTGATATAGAAATGTCGAAAGCAGCCCCATCAGATTTAAAAGGACAATACACATGCAATTTTTCTTGAAATCTCTATCTAATTAATCTCATCAAAAACTAATGAGAAAAATCACAAACTCCAGTAAAAACTCGCAGATTCAATGCCTTCAAACTTAACCCAAATCCTCCGCCTCCATCAGCGATTCCGTGACCTTTAGCTGCTCTTCTTCTTGCCTGCGCATTCTTGGGAAACTGTTTCTAACCAAACCCGTACCCACACCCAATAAAATATCGTTGCAAAGGAAAAAGCGGCAAGATAAATATCATTGTATTGTCTCCTCTATAGCCCCTCTCCTCTATGACCCCTCTACTCTGCATAGTTGGGCTTCAACCCCTTGCTCCAACTTCGGGCTTTGAGCATGCAGGTGATCAACAATTGCAAACTGTGCGAGTGCGGGAGGGAAGGAATAATGAATTTCACATAGAGGTGGTCCTAAGGTCCGAATAATATTTACTCAAGAGCAATGAACTATCGAATCACCCGTCGGTTATATGCAACAAGACTATATTAAAAATTCCAGAACAATTCATATAGGCGAGATTGCAACATAATCATAAATCTCAATAAAGATATGCTGTACACCACACAAAACAAAGCTTACTATTCCATAATCATAAATCAATTAGCACCTAGACAAAATGAGACCATCAATTAGCACCTAGACTATTTTGGTCCTAGGGAAAATAATATATGGTACAAAGTTATATCTATACTAAGTTTTTATAATATTATAATGTTAATGCATTGACGTTAATTTGAAAAGACCTTGAGTTAATGTGTACAACACAAAAATCCTTGAGTTAAAAAAAACCACTTTCAGCATTATATTTCTAAATTAGGACCCCATTCTTCTTCAAATAGAGGATGCTAGATCAATTCATGTTAGTAAACTATTGCAATAAAAGTACTATTTGAGGTGATATATCCTTAGGGATCAATATTACATTGTATTTAAGCTAAGTTATGCTCTCAATCCCAAATTAGTTACTACACATTTAGTATTAGGGTACACATATGACCCTAATATGAACCAGATATATGATACTAAGCCCCATATTAGAAAAATAAGGTTATAGGGAACATATCGTCATCATCATAATCATCATCAATCTTGACTTAGTGAATAATGAAGGGAATTTGACACTTTACAAAATGATAAGCAACACTTTCTAAAATTGTATAAATATGCCACCATAATTGTATTGATAAAGGAATTTAGACTAGAGACCTTGTATCAAATGTATTATAACGAGAGCATGGTAACATATTTAGTGGATATACATGGTATCTTCATGGAAAACACTATTAGTAACGTAAAATTGGACAATTGGACTAGTCATAGATTACCATATGACAAGTTGGACCTATTATTTACAAAGGATGGAAATGAAGCAAATTAAACTTTGCATGACTTGAAGATCCCCATGATAAAATAAAAAATGATGTAAAAGTCAACATACCAGAATTGTAGTTCATACTAAATAAGAAAAAGATATATATCCAGTCAAATGGAAAAGAGAAGGGGAAAAACCATACCTGCCAACAAACATGATATGACCCTATTTGATGAAGATGAAGATGACCATGAAAATTGAAATTAAATGTTTATATTTCTTGACAACCCCTTGAAGGAGAGAAAAGACAAATCATATAAAGGATTTTGGAATCTCTTGATGATTTTAAACTTGTTTTCCTTTTTTTTCTAATATGATTGCTTATCTATATTTCGCTTTGACAATGGAAAAAATAAAGGTGAAGAGACTTCCACTGTTTTTGCCATTTATTTAACACTTGTAGAAATTGTAGAGAGATTAGGATTTATTAAATGATAATTGAATATGATGATGGACATGAATATGATGAACATGCTGATGATAATGATGATGATGATGAGGATGAACATCATGATGAGGATGATGATGGCAATGATGATGGTGATGATGATGGCAATGATGATGATGATGATGAGGATGAGGATGATGGCGATGTCAATGATGACGATGAGGAATATGATGGCAATGATGATGGTGATGATGATGCTAATGATGATGGCGATGACGACGATGATGATGCTAGCCATGATGACGATGATTATGATGAGGATGAAGATGTCAATGTCGATGATTATGATGATGGTGATGGTGATGGTGATGATGATGGAGATGATGATGATGGAGACTTCCACTGTTTTTTCCATTTATTTAACAGTACTTGTAGAAATTGTAGAGAGATTAG
>LPNX011057367.1:2346-29588 GCA_001517045.1 Pseudotsuga menziesii
CGACTTGTTGTACGGCCAGCATTTAATGTGGCACGAATTTCGAGGTACGGCTGCACAGTAACCAAGGTACGACTGCATAGAAATCGAGGTACGGCTGCAATAAATTTCCTGCACAGTTTTCGAGGCACAAACAACATTTATTTGGCACGGTTTTCAAGGAAGTACCGCTGGGTTTTTATGCTGTACGGTCAGCAAATTTAATGCACAGAAATTAAGTGTACGGCTGGTGTGTTTTTTGCTGTACACAGTGATCAGATTTTTGAGATAAAAATCTGCTGGGAGATAAGTAAATTTCCTGTGTATTTTTCTGTCATATATTTTGCTGAAGAAATTAAAATCTCTCCTCTCTGACTGGTTTTCCCCGTGGGGGTTTTTCCAGGGCTGATTAGCCAAAAATATCGGAGTCAAATTTATGATGTGCATGCATTTGTTTTCAGCCTGTTAGTGTTTTTCTGCGTGTTTAAATTGTTCAGAAATTTTTTATAAGTAGCTTCAAGCCTATGCAAAACCGGCTGAAGTGAAACACACAAAATTGTTCATTAAACCAGCAAGCAGTTAAACTCAGTTTTTCAACAGCAGGTGGATGGGGAGAGAGAAGAGAGATGAGCGGTGGGGAAGGAGTGCGCAATGGGAAGAAGGAATGCGCAGGGGTTTGAGCGTAGACGAGAATCACAGATGGTGAAGGATGTAAGAGTGGGTTGTGCGTGAAGCACGTGGGGGAATTGAAGGTGTTGTAGTGGAGGGAAGATGGTGAACGATGGAGGCAGGTGCAGTGGAGGATGGATGGGGTGCGGGGCGAGGAGGCTGGTGAGCAGGGAGAGTAGGTGGGAGAATGCGTGGAGAAAAGAGGGGCAGAGGTGATGGAGCAGCGGGGAGAAGAGGGAGTGGATGAGCCGAATCCGAGCTTAGTGCTAAAGGGGCGAATCCGCTCTGATACCAAATGGTACAGCCGTATTCGGTTGGACAGTTACTAAGCGAATCTAACTTTCATGATGGATAATAAAATAATGATAAATTGATAGGTGATGGATACAATATTACAATGAAGCTCGCCTTTATAAGGCTTGAGCATGCATTCTGAAGGGTTATGCCCTTTCACCAATAACTAATTAGTAATAATGTATTTATTTATAAATAGTAATATTGTTTAAATATTCACAACAGGAACGCCCAAGCAGCCAGTGAGGGCTATAGTGATGCTAGACTGTTTGGGTATGGCATTGGTTGCTAGTCTTCGTGATTTGGAGCCATCTACGTTTGAGGAGGCCTCTCAGCATCATGTTTGGAGAGATGCCATGATGGAAGAGTACCATTACATCATGAAGAACGATGTTTGGGAGATTGTTTTGAGACCTGAGGGGAAGTCAATGGTGACTTCTCGTTGGCTTTACAAGCTAAAACATGCTGCAGATGGTAGTGTGGAGAAGTACAAGGCTCGATTTGTGGCGCGAGGGTTTTCACAGATAAAGGGAGTTGATTATGATGAGACCTTTGCACCGGTTGCTCATTATACTTCTATCAGGTCATTGATTTCCAATGCTGCGGAAATGGGTTGGAAGATCCATCAGATAGATGTAAAGACCACATTTCTCAATGGAATCATACAGGAGGAGGTATATGTGGAGCAACCACAGGGATTTGAGATTCATGGGAGAGAGTCTTATGTGTGTAGGTTGAAGAAAGCCTTTTATGGGTTGAAGTAAGCTCCTCGAGCTTGGTATTCCAGGATAGACTCTTACTTACTGCGGATGGGTTTTCAGAAGAGTGAGGCTGATCCAAATCTCTATTTCATCATGGTTGGAGATGATCCGCTCATTCTTTTGTTGTATGTGGATGAATTGTTTATCATAGGGGGAGAGAGACCTATTGCAATTTGCAAGAGAGATCTTGCTTCCGAGTATGAGATGATGGACATTGGGATGATGCATTATTTTTTTGGATTGGAGGTTTGGCAGGAGCTTGGCCATATTTTCCTGGGGCAGGGAAAGTATGCAGTTGATATTTTGAGGAGATTTCCGATGGAGGATTGCAGACCGATGTCTACACCGATGGTCACCAATTGGAAGAAGCTTCATGCTTCTGAGGGAGAGTTGGTGGATCCTACATTATATCGTCAGCTCATAGGTTCTTTGATGTATCTGGTCAACTCTAGGCCAGATTTGTGTTTTGAGGTGAACACACTTAGTTAATGGTGGAGCCTAGGAGAGTGCACTGGGTTGCTGCAAAACATGTGTTGAGATACCTTGCAGGGACAGTGGATTATGGTTTGGATTATAGGAGATAGGATGGGATTAGATTAATTGGTTTTACATATTCATATTTGGCAGGCAGTGTGGCAGACCGAAAGAGCACTTCCGGATGTTGTTTCAGTTTGGGCTTGTTAGCAGTGTCGTGGTTCAATCGGAAGCAAAAGTATGTTGCTTTGAGTTCTGCAGAGGCTGAGTATATGGCAACCAGTCAGGTCAGTTGCGAGGCGCTGTGGCTTCGCAAGTTATCGGTGGATTTATTTGATCAGGAGCTGAGGCCTACGATGATTTACTGTGACAATCAGAGTTGCATCCAACTCTCTGAGAATCCTGTATTTCACGATAGGTCAAAGCATATTGAGATCATACATCATTTCATCCGTGATTATGTTCAGGGAGGAGCTGTGGCATTGTAGTACATTTCCACTGATGAGTAGGTTGCAGATATCTTGATGAAGTCTCTTGGAAGAGGCAAGTTTATTCATTTTAGAGATAAGTTGGGTGTGGTGAAGAACAACTTCCTCGGTAAGAGGGAATGTTGATTTTTATACCTTGGAGTTGTTCCCCTAAGTGACATTTCCCTAAGTCACTAGGAAAAGGGGTTAAGTCACTTGGACTTTATATTAATGACTTGAGATGAGCATTAAATGCACTTTAGAGAATAAAGTGCACTTTAAGTAAAAATTAAAAAAGTGAATGAATTAAATTTTATTTTGTGGAGGAAAGTGATTTTAATCACAACCACTTACCTAATCTAATTGAGCCCTATGATTAGTTGGCTTTTTATTCACCCTAACTTCTTACCTAAAAGAAAAGTTTTCCAAGTGAAGAGGCACGTTTGCATTTTTTAGAGAGAGAGAGCCATTTTTGAGAAAGAGAGAAAAATAGCAGCTGGAGCAATTTTTCTTTGGCACATAAATCGAGGAGGACAAAACAGTAGGCAGCTTGGCATGGAAATTGAGGCAAACAGCAGGAGCATTTATTGCTGTTCCGTACATGCCGTATTGTACAGATTTCGTACAGGGCACATTTCCTGAGGCAGAAGTATGGGCACAGTTTTTGAGGCAGAAATCTGGGCACGGATTTTGAGGCAGAAATCTGGGCACGAATCCCGACGGCTGCTTTTCAGGCATGGTTACAGCCTGTCCGTACATTCTGTACAGCAGCACAGAAATCGAGGAGGGTGTAGCAGAAATTTCTGAGTTTGATGTTTTC
This sequence comes from Pseudotsuga menziesii, assembly GCA_001517045.1. Classification (NCBI taxonomy): domain Eukaryota; kingdom Viridiplantae; phylum Streptophyta; class Pinopsida; order Pinales; family Pinaceae; genus Pseudotsuga; species Pseudotsuga menziesii. Next base: position 5,808 of record LPNX011057367.1, read on the forward strand.
TGTTTTGGCATGAAAATCGATGCATATTTTCTTTCGTCCGGTTGAGATAAGTTGGGACTGATTTTTTCTGTCTACTGCTGTATTTTTTCAAGATAAATAAATTCTTATCTCTCACAGGTTTTCTCTGGAGGTTGGGGTTTTTCCTGGATCATTGGACCAAAAATTTCCATCTCCGAAAATTTATGTGTGAATGTGTTTCATTTGCCGCTCATACAAAAATTGTAGAAATTCTTTTTGTGTTTCAGTCCTATATTGTTTATGAAAAAAATCTAATTTGCAGCAGTATGTTAAATTGGGTTGGGCATTAAACAATGTTTTAAACGGAGTTGCAAATCGGGTTGGGAGAGTGCTGAAAATTCTACAGCTATCTAGTTCGTTCTACATTTTTTGGGATCCGTCAGCACTTGCAGGTTTTGACTTTATCCATTCTCTTCATGATTAGGTTGAATTTTGTTTTGACCATGAGGTTAGCTCACTCTGTGCTTTTTTTACCATGTGGTGGGATGAGGTAAACGATTAGTTCCTGGCTAAGGGCACTCTGTTGATCAAAGATGCTGAATATCTAGATCCCATAGCTTTTTTTTTAAAAGAGGTTATGGTGTCCACTGTATGTACCCTTGCCCTTTTTACTTGACTGTTTATAAATATTTTTCTGTGAATATAAGACATTTTTAAATTAAAAAAAGAAGATACAGGAGGGAATGGAAATCTCTGATGAGGGTGCATGATGTAGGAAGCTTTGTTGGGCTGGCCAGTTTTCATAAAAAAGTTGCAAATTTTTTCAGATTGCAGCACCGTTTTGACACAAAGACAGAAAGATAGTTTTGAATTACTGAAGAACCACCTGACAGAAAAACCAGTACTAGTACTTACTCTCCCATATTCTTCAAAGCATTCTGTAATTCTTAGTAATGCCAGTAGTATAGCAATTGCAATTGGTATGGTTTTCTTATTAGAAGGAAGAATTGTGGCCCTATAGAAGCAGGAAGGTGACAGAAATGGAGCAAAGTTAACCTATATTTGATCAAGAATTACTAGTAGCTATTTATGTCATTAAAAATTAGAAGTATTATTTAAACAAAATGAATTTTAAGCGGTTACAGATCAAAGGCCATTATTATCTTTTCCTCCTAAATCAAAATTTGGATCTGAGCAATATTGATGAGCATTTTTATTTGATGAATACAAGTCAAAAATAAATTGGAGGGCCGGCAAGGAAATGTGGTCGTTTATGCATTATATAGAATTTGTGGCATATGTAAATGTTTTTAGTAGAATTTAGGCTGTAATTTGTTGTTTCTTATGATTAGTGGAAGCTATTGCCCATCTCACCTTCTTGTCTGTTTTTTCCTCGTATCTAATTCTAGCCACTGACTGTAACATTGAATGAGAGTGCTGTGTGGAGAACAAGGCAGGCTTTTATATTTCACTTGGGTGGAATGACACTATTGAGGCATGTGGAACCTATAGTGGAAATGCAGCTTCCATTTCAACTAAGGCATTCATCATTCAATCCAAGCTCATGCAGTACCTATTTGATAGTTAAATCTCACCTTCTTGTCTGTTTTTTCCTCGTATCTAATTCTAGCCACTGACTGTAACATTGAATGAGAGTGCTGCGTGGAGAACAAGGCAGGCTTTTATATTTCACTTGGGTGGAATGACACTATTGACACATGTGGAACCTGTAGTGGAAATGCAGCTTCCATTTCAACTAAGGCATTCATTATTCAATCCAAGGTCATGCAGTACCTATTTGATAGTTAAAGAGTTTACTTATTGGACTGTTACTTGCCTATATATGTTCTCTATCACTTTAAGAGTTAAATATGAGCTCTAGCAGTGACCCACAGAGTATTAAAGCTTCAGAAATCCTTTCAGGATGCCTACTGTTTAGCAAGTAGTTACAGAAATGTAAATCAGTTCCAAACTATACTTTATAGACTAAAAGATTGCGGGTCTCATTAGGCCAAGTCACCAAAGTATTTTCTTCATTTGCAAGTGAAAACATTCCGTACCGCATGATAATGAGAATATCTGTATTTCACACAGCATTTAACAATACATCCAGGCTTTATTGTCAATTAACATTCTTCTCAAATGACAGCTAGAGTTTGAAGAACACATGTTTATTGTGTTTGTGTAGTATATGTAAAATATGCATTTCTCCAGGTAAATTAAGGCATCAGTCAGGTAATTAAATTTAAAGCTGTAAGTTTGAAAAATGTTTTCCATTGGAAGAGATATTTTCTGTGTTGCCATTCAGGCAAAAAAAATGGCATGCGAGGATTGAGTCTCATTACTGTCTGAACAAGCAGCACTGCTGATGTATTTGATGCCAAGACAATGTTGGCTTTAATTTATTGTTGCCTTCCTCATTGTTTGAAATCTTGACATCTGGATATTCCATGCAGGCACTTTCTTATATATATTAAACATTGTTGTGTTTTAGATGTAATGTCACTTAATTGAACTCTGATGGAAGGTTCCTCAAGGTGACATCATATATGGGTTCTTACATTATACGTTATCAGCTAATGCACAATATCTTGTTGTCTACGATCATGTATTATAGAAGAGATTATATGAAGTTTTTGCTTTACTAAATTCTGAAGGCTTATCAAGAACATTCATGGATGAGGTGATGGATCTTCACATATAATGGTGTTGTTGGGCTGGACCTATTGTTTCTCAATGCTCTTATGCTGCCTGGATCATACATTGTTAATTTCTGAAGCCACTGTTATTCAACTGGATTTCTTCATATCCTGGTTGTCACTGGGATACTTGTTATGTTGAAAATCTGGTAGTTAAGGTCTACAAGAAATAATGGTCTTGTTAAATTTTATCTAGACAGTTTTTTATGCTTTGCTGAAGTGGAGGATGTTGTCAGGTGCAGCCAGAACTTTCTATCTGTTACCACAGCTTGCATACATTTTTATGCAATAAGCATGACTTTCTATAGCCCTATTGAGTTTCTTAAGATAATATTATAGTAGTTTTTGGTGCAAAGATGAGCATGAGAAACACTCAATGATATATTCTGTCATGGAGGAAAACTCAAACTTTTGATCACCATCTCTGTTTATTTAGGTTTTGACAACCTCCTCTTGTTCTTTCGTATGCAGTCTACACAGATGGCTTCTCCTCATGTAACCGAAGAAGCTGTCTACCTATGCACAGGGAACCCAATGCCCAAGGATATTGAACAGATATCATTTTGGTTGCTAAATGAATCATTTTCAAATGCTTATCGTTGTATCCTCCTTTACATTTGATTTGCATGGAAGATTTCTGCTGGTTATTTTAATTTGAATGCAGCTTTCAATATCCATCCTTAACTAGTGTAAGACATATCAGAAATGAAGACTAGCAAGGGGCTGGCTCTTGTTGATGTTATAAGAGAAATTCCACTGTAAGTAGATGTTTTACTTCAAAATTCAATTATGTCATTTTTTTACTGAAGCCGCCTTGTGTAATTGAATTGGTGACTCTTATTCACTTCAATTGTTTGGATTACAGGTTTATTTTTAATATCAAAATGCCTGCAGCAATTCGTGTCCAACTGATTAATGCTTTAGCTGACATTGAGTATGTTTCTCTTTATGATGTTTTTTATGCTTATGTACTATTTTTCTGTTGGATTTGTATTATGATTTTTTGTTTTAATTACAAGCTCTATTCATTCTCCATTGGAATCTGAACATAGTACTAAGCGCTATCAGCAAAGGGAAAGTTGTTTATAGTATATACTACCCCCCACTTTGACCTTGTAAGTACCAAGGTAGATATAAATATCTATTTAATAAAAGGTATCTTGGTAGGAGCTCAAGGCTAAGGCCCCATTCAAGAGGTATGATGCAGTTCTTGAATAAAATCTATATTGGGGAAGGTCCAAGATTTTCTTTTGAGATGTATTGAAGAAAAAGTGCAATAAATTTGCTTGCGATGGGGTAAGACAGAATGGGAAGCTACTTCATTGTCAAGCTTGGATAGGTGGTGCACACCTAATTGCCCACTGCTATTAAAGCTGGGTCAAGTATCCTATAAAGCCAGTACCCTTCGTAGAAAATATATCCTCATGTAGTTTGCACTGAATACAGTTAACTAACAATTACCTACCACATTCATACCCCCAAATTCCTTCAAATACATGGTTCTGGGTAAAAAGAGGGGCAACTATGAGATCACGATTTGAGCACTGAGAGAAATGTAGAGAGACTATGCAGAAGAAAGCGATTGCATAGTTGAAGTGCCACTACTCACTGTGAACAGGGAGGGTGGGTGGCTGTGTAGTTTTTGGAGCTATGGAGATCGTGACCAGCTTGTCATTAATATTTGCAGCTACAAGGGGATGCCAATAGAAGATAGTTGCAAGAACTTGCTGCTGTCAATTTGTATAGTCACTTGGAATTATGTCTAAAGGGTTGATCCTAGAACTCTATCAAGGGCCAAAAGGTTAAAGAAGATTGGAACTTTGTGTGAAATGCCTTGTAAGGAACCCAAAATTATGTGTGAAGGGTTGTGCTTAGAGTTGTACATGAAGGGCCTAACAAATATCATGAGCATGGAACTATGTGTTTTCGAAAAGTAGCTCACAACAAAGCTAATATCCAATGCTTTAAACCCCGGATGCGGGTGACAAGCGTCCCGCCGGTAGTGGTGGAACGGTGAACCGAGTGTTGTAATGCTATGGTGGTAGAACCACGACCAAACAGCCAACACGTCTCACCTCCACCCACACCACATTCATTGAACATCGATGATGTGGTTATGGTTTCCACGACAGGTGAGGTTGGTGGCCATCAACATTTATATGCTGTGATCGTAGACGACCCTGCAGTCACATCCATAGCTGACAGTTGGGTGCAGCCAACCCCAACGTGGATGGCAAGCGTCACTCTGGAGATGTTAATCTTATGCGTGGGAATGCCATGGGGGCAGGTATGTCACTCCACCCTTGTCACCCATCCCTCCCTCCAATGCAGCATTTACTGTACACTAACGACGAGGCTCAGTCTGCACGCATTTGCAAGGGTGGCAGACACTACCATTTACCAGCTGTGTTCGGAAATCACTCCGTTGTCATTTCGTCTGTTGGCCGACGTGAGGTTCAACTCCGTCGGGACTTGGAAGGGGCACTGCCCTCTTAACTCACCATTAATGGCTATTAAGCTTTCTTCAGATATCACTTGGGTTATGAAGTTGACGACCTCAGTTTAGTGGTTTCCTCCTCTGGTATTGGTTTTTATTCTTCACTCCTGGTTCGGCTTGCTCATGTATGGTTTGTCTTGTGTGCAATCTTGCTGCATCCTTGATTTTGCTAAGCGAGCCGTCCTGCCCACCACTGTTTGTTTTGGCTTTGAGACTGAATGTCATTACTATTGCATCATGTCTCGGCAGCGTGGAACGCCTCGTTGAGCTAGCAGTGGCCGTGGTCGAGCGCAAAGGGGAGCGCATCTGTTACAGGTTGATGGGTATGCCAGTGGGGTTTCAATGCTAGTCTGTAATCTGATAGATGAATGGGGAACTAGGTTGGTCAATGAAAACCTAGCCAGAGGAATCAGAGGAGAGAGCTTGAACCATTACTGGATTGTAAAGAATATGAAGGGTTCACTAATGGAGGTGATGGTGGGTGCTTGGAATTATACACGAAGTTTGGTCCTACAAGAAAAGACCAAGATATTGGAATTAGACATTGTACGCAATCGCAGGGATGCGATGGCTTCATGGAAGAGATTAGCTTTGGGACTTTACATGCTGGGCGAAGGTGGGGAAGCGGTAGCATCTCGGCGGTACCGATGGGGTCAATGAACATGGGCTCGGTTCCTGCTACGCCTCATTCATCAACTACGCCTTTCTCGACATCGTCCGCAATTACCTAGCTGCAACACAAACAGGTACGTGATCTTGAAGTTTCGGTTTGCAAAACTGCTCCTCTTCCTGTCAAGCCGAGTGAACCTTCAATGGATGAGGAATTCAACGGAGCCTGCCCGATTCTTGAAGAAAACTAGGAGACTTCGGACCCTGCAGCCACGACCCAGTGACGCTCCGCAGTTTGCTTGGCTCTTTCAGTTTTTTCACCACACTGGTAGTTTTGTTGATATCTAGTATTTGCATGTTACTGGTTTTATGGTTTTCCTATGAACATACTTGCTTTGTAAACTTTGGTATAGCCCCCCATCTTATGAATGGGTTATTGTGGCTTTTTGATAATTACTGTCTAAACTTGTATGCTGTGTTAAATTTGCATCAGGCCCCCATCTACCGAATGGGTTATTGTGCCTCCTCTTGCAAATATTGATGGGTTTTCTGTTTTTGACGGATTGGGGTGGTAGGTTTAGACCACCCCACTCAACTGTCGAGGATGCTACATTATGTACTTTTTTTTGTTTGACTGGTTAATACAATTGCAGACTTACGCAAAAAAAATATCCAATGCTTTAAAACTTGGACTCTAAATTGGCGGAGGGTCAGCTCAAACTACTCTAAATTGAACCAGTTTCAATTTATGACAGTTTTCGAAATAATACATATTATATTAAAATTTTAAAGAAAAAATATTTTAAAGAATAACTAACCATGATTCTAAACCATTAGAGATAAAGATGCAAATTTTGCTTATGTATATACCATACAAGGGTGAATATGTCAAAATGGCACCGAGTGCAATCAGTGTTGCAAACATCGGTGCGGCGAAAAAATCGGCAGGGTCTAGGAAACATAGTTTCGGGATATCTCGGCAATATATCGGCAAACATCGACAAACTTAAAAAAATACAAAAATAATCAATTTCACCTTTAAAAAAAATCGGGAAAAAATCGGCAATATCTCAGGATAAATCGGGAAAAAATCGGCAAAATCGCTGGAAAATATCACCTTGAAAAAATCGACAATATCTCGAGATAAATCGGGAAAATCTCGGGAAAAATCGCTCCGATTTTTTCAGCGATTTTTTGAGAAAAAATCGTCGAGCTGAAAAACTCCTGATTTCTTGGACATCGGCGATTTCTCGGCCGATGTTGGTAACATTGAGTGCAATACATATTTGAAACAAAATGCATCATCACAAGGATCTCAGTGGCCTCTAAAGTTTAAAAAATAACATGCTACAACTACTGACCTCTACATATCATTGTTCAACATGATCGATCATCAAGCTCATCACGATTGCTAGAAATGGTATCCTTGCAATGAATTATAGGAACATCCTCTATCTCACAGTTCGAAGACTCCTTAGGGACATCAACAACTGTAATAGTAGTACTAGTCTACTGCAAATGCTCACGAATGCTCAATGAGAGGTGAGGCAAATAGAGTGGGGAGTGGGGGTCTTTTTATAACTTGGTTTTGGGGTTTAGGTTCATAGACATTGGGTTTTAGGTATAATTTAAATAAGAACCTTTTTCCTCTGCATCGTTGGCATGTTCAACTGCCAAATTGGATCCACTGGGTATAGTAGGTACATACTCGATTGAGTTGGATTGGTTCGGTACCAAATCAGTCTGCGATCTGTATAAAAAGCCAAGTCAATATAATCAGGGATGAACTCATCTAGTTCGAGTTCGAGTTGACTGTTTATAAAACAACAGTAATATCAATGAAGAGGAATGTAATTGGTAAATTCTCTAGAGTACGAGGTCTATAAATCTTAAACAATGGTAATATCCATGTAGAGAAATGCTATTGGTGAATTCTCTCATAGTACAAGGTCTATAAATCTTAAACAGTGGTATCCATGTAGAGAAATGTTATTGGTGAATTCTCATAGAGTGCGAGGTCTATAAATCTTTTTTAGAGAAACATAAATAGTTGTGATATCTTGTAAAATCCTAACACTAGCTTTTCAAGTCATTGTTGCATCTTGTTGGAGGTATTTGACATCAAAATGCCTATAGCTAGGTGGTGAATTGTTCCCATGCAATTAGTTTGTTATGGTTCTATTGTAAAGAATCAAGATGAATATCTCTTGAGCTTATGTATTTCTCTTTCTCATAGAAAATAAAAGAGCTACAGTTATTTTAATCTTTTGATCCTTTAATCTATTGTTAATATAAATCTTGTGTTGATGTCATGGTTCTTTGATTAGTTTAACATGAATGTTAGACACTTTGTTAAATAAAAAGTATACTTAGTTGTTGAAAAGAGAGTTGTGGAAAACTTTTTAAGAGAAGCTATAGCACTAGTGTGTAATTTGCCTATGCTTTTGTCATTCGAGAAGAGTTAGAGAAATATGAGTGAAAAAGTGGTTCATGTTCGCAGACACTAGCATTGTAGTTAGAGTGTTGATAGTAAGGGGTGTTGTGATTAGTGCAGTCTAGGATTTCAAATGACTTGAGGAGTATGCCACTCTTGCTTTCAGGAACTGAGCACTTTTACCTTGATAGGAGTTTTGTCAAGGGATAAGATGACAAATCTTGCAAAGGCTTAGGCCATTACCTCTAAACATTGATAGAGGTGGAAGAGGACCATATAAATCTTTGTTTGTTGAAGTCCCTAATTACTGCCTAGGTAGTTAGATGAAAATGCTACAAGGGCAAGACCTAATATAAAGGTATGATTTTTGCGCCAAGAGGCGCTCTACACTCCAGTATGGGGGAGATCTTGTAATGTTACATAACAAAATAATAAAAAATGAAAATTTTAATTGTCGGCCAAAATAAATGTCGGCCAGAAAAACAACCTAATATGGGGGAGATGTTGTAATGTTCCTACCTAACAAAACAATAAAAAAGTAAAAATTTAATTATCTGCAAAAAAAAATGTGGGTAAAAAAACACAATATGGGGGAGATGTTGTAATGTTCCTACCTAACAAAATAAGAAAAAAAAAATTGAATTATCCGCAAGGAAATGTTGGCCTTGCACATGGTTTTAAAACCATGTGCAAGGCCTTCTAAACAACCCATGGTTTTATTGTACATGGTTTATGAGGGCCTTGCACATGGTTTTAATAAAACCATGGGTTGTTTAGGAGGGCCTTCCAAATGGTTTTAAGACCATGTGCAAGGCCTCCTAAACAACCCATGGTTTTAGGAGGGCCTTGCATATGGTTTTAAAACCATTTATGGGGAGACGTTGTAATGTTTGTTCCTAACAAAATAAAAAATAATAATAAATATTATATGTGGACCATAAATAATATTAAATATTAATAATAAAAATATTATATGTGGACCTTAAATAAAAAGATGTGTTTTTTAGTTTGAATCAAATCAATGGCTATATATAGGACACACCAAAGTTGATAGCTCATTGAGTGCAACACCTAAGGAGAGGTTTGCACCTCTAGAGATTTGATCCCTCTCGGTGCTTAATAGAGCCTAGGATTTGGATCTAGGCTGGTGGATCCATTATCCCTTATTAGAAGGTAGCTTGGTTAGCAAGAATGGACTTAGCATTGAGCTTCAAGAATGTGAGGATGAGTAGGGACAGACAAAGATTGAAGCTTGGCTAGCAGTGAGAAGGTTGCTAGTGAAGAATAGAGACATGCCAAAGAAAAGGCACAGTTAAAGTTCATTCCTACATTAGGTTTGTACTGGTGGCCTTTAAAAGCCACATGGAATTACATAGTCAAAAATTCTAAGAGAGAGGTGTTTGAAATAGCAAGGCATAAGCCTTAGAGATTTGTATCATAAGTGAGAGACCTAAAATCCTATTGGTTGGAAATCTTGCGAGTGTTGGAGCCTTGGTAAATGGAGCTTAGAAAATTGACTATTGAAACTATTCTCAGAATACTGAAACATTTGAACAAGGTTATTGGAAACTACCTTGACTCCTTTATAGCCCAACTCATTGTTCCAATTACAAAATTCAATATGTAATGTCCCCAAAACGTTCTCATGTAATTTCCTAAACTAGAAATGTCTCAGAAATGTTTTTGGGGTGTTTCATGCCAAAAATAATGTTGTTTCAATGTTTCTAAAAAAATCATAGGTTTGTGGGTCCAAAACCTTATGAGATTGATTAAGAAACATAAATCTAAAAAAATAACAAAATCATAAAAGAAACATATAATTTTTTTCTAAAAAATGAAAATCAACTTATAAATAGTGGGTTTTCACGTAGGCCTATGCATGCAGGTTTTCTATAACATGATTTTTGTGTTATATAGGTGTCATTTGTCTGTTTTTAACAATTTTAAATGTGCTTGCTTATGAAATCAAACTATTTCCAGGTTTTAGGCAACTTAGGGCTGAAACCACAAGAAGTGTAGGATTAACTAAGTGTTGCAGTGTCAAGACTTTGGTTTTGATTAAAATTGGACCACCTGCATTGCTTAAAAGCTCGAGGAAGCATAAACTCATACCCTAATATTTGACTAGGAAGTTGCTCACACAAAAATACCTTACAAGAAACAAGACATAAGAGAGCCTAGTAAAAGTTTGAAGAGCCAAAAAACTTGTGAGATTTAAGGGTTCAAGGTTAGACCTAGACTTTTTTGAGAAGTAACATAGACATCCTCCTGGGGTTAAGGCACTAGGCACGCTACACTATTAACATAAGTTGTTGTTTTAGTCAATGGTGTTAATTATTGTATAGATAAGATAATTTAAGGTAAGATAATTTTAATTATGTCCAACTAATGACCACAAAGTAGGTCAACGGGGCTGCAGGTTACAATGATGTCTGTACAAAATTTTCCTACAGGATGTACATATCAAAGTTATCATAATTGGAATCAGATATAACTGAGGGTAAGATTGGTACAAAATTAGAACCAACCTATGAATTGGTCTAAAAAATACATTAAATTTCCAAAATTCAATAAAAAAATATATTCATGTACATTAATGTAAGTCCAAACCATTAGATGCCAAATATGTCAGGTTTGGTTGTTTTAAGGTTAGGGAGTGGGGTTTCTCCTTTTTTTCCTCTTATTTTTTTCATTCTCCGCCTCAGAACCATGTACTTCTAGTTTGAATTTTTGAACTAGTTGTGAAATTGTCTGCATTAGACAAACTTGTCTACATCGGTCTCTCAATCTAGTTTAGCCATTGGTTTGGGGGCTGAAGGGTGTGGACTGGTTGGTATAGACAACATTGGTACATATTAAGAAGTAAATAAAAAGAGATTGAACTATTTTGTAGCTTTGCAACTTTATGGATTTGGCAATTGGTGCTTTGCCATATATTATGCTTTAAATTTTGGTTCTTTATTTTTTTTAAAAGAATTTTTTTTTGTACTTGATAAGTTGATAGTTATTACCTTCATTTGGTGCTTAAGGAAATAAGTAGGTTATATAAATTAGATTAAGAGCACATCTCAAATATTTTGTATCCCTTGTAAGCTAATTTTATTAATTTTATTAATGTCCAGTGAATGACCATGATAGTAGCTCAATGGAACTCATAAGTACAACTAGTGTAAGTAGATAATAGGAGTGTAAAAGCAATTCCTAACTCTAATCTACAAAAGGTAGAAAGCCTAATGCAAGACATTTATACTCAAGTAATACAAATACAAAGCAAAACCCATATTGAACATATAATGTGGATGATAGTTCACGTTTAGATCTATAAGTAGAATGAGAGGAGGAAGATGAAGAGGACCCCTTGTTGATGTTTGTAGCTTGAACAAGAACTTCCGCATAGTTTTTGTGTCGAACATGCGTGAAGTCCTCCAATTCAAATCTATTTTGTAATTCACTTTATTTATAAAGTGAAAGTCTTTCAATTAGGCTATTAGCTGTAGAAAGCCTAATGCTAGACATTTATACTCAAGTAATACAAATACAAAGCAAAACCCATATTGAACATATAATGTGGATGATAGTTCATGTTTAGATCTATAAGTAGAATGAGAGGAGGAAGAGGAAGAGGACTCCTTGTTGATGTTTGTAGCTTGAACAAGAACTTCCACATAGTTTTTGTGTCAAACATGCGTGAAGTCCTCCAATTCAAATCTATTTTGTAATTCACTTTATTTATAAAGTGAAAGTCTTTCAATTAGGCTATTAGCTGTTGAGTCTAATAAAGTATGTTTTTAATATACTAGTGATTTGGACTGATCTTGATCGTTGATCTCACTGTGAGATTAGGGTTTTGGTAGGTTAAGGTTTCAACTAAAGTATAAAGGCAAGTCAAGGCAGAGGGAAAAGACACATTCATTTTCACTTGATAACAGTTTGGTTGAGAGGTGAAGAAACTCATTCAAAGAGCAAAATTAGAGCACTGAAGTGGAGCCTGGTCAACGACCAAGCAACTTTCAGTAAGTAGGCATCAACAAAGATAGATCTATATAGTGACTAGTCTATGGAGCTGTACAACACATCTGTATAGTCGTACAGATTCTACAATAATACAGATTCGTATGGACATGTACATATAGGTGTGCAGACAATTCGTACTGCACCAACAAGCTTCAAGTTGATTTCTCGATTGGTTGAGGGCAATTTTCCTCAGTAAGTTTGTTGTTTTTGCTCCATTTTTAGTGTACTGTACACTAGTAAGCTTTTGCAGTTGTGGAGGTTTCCTTGTAAGCTTAGGTCTATTAATGAAAGGTTGATTTGAAGGTGTAAATCGTTTTTGTAATGTGTTTTGGTTTTGCTGTTCATTTTCAACTATATTGTGATTGTTGCATGTTCACGGTAATTCATTTATGTGATTAAATTAATTTATATTTGTTTTTTTTAATTAAAGAGAAACATAGGACAACAATCACCTATGCTTTGAAAATTTACACGGTATTAGAGCTACTCTGATTCAAAAGATCAGAAGAGTAGGAGACTGTGTGCATATTAGAGATGGCATCATGAAACAAACAATATTCATTTCCTAAATATGAACATTAGTTCAATTGTTGAATCTCCAATTTAAGTAGGACAACAGGTTATAATCCACAAAGGATAAGTATATAATAAATGCATAAATTATGAGATGATACAATGAGTGACGATGTACTTATAGCATTGAGTGGTCATAATGGTAAATCATGTCCCTTCAATAGGCCATGTCTTTTAGATAGGATGTGTCCTTCCATTGATCATTAATCATTAATTATTATTATTGTTTATTGTTATTTATATGTATGTTACATTTCCTTCCCCTTTAAAAATGCTTTGTCCTCAAAGCATATATATATTCAGAAAGACTATTTCATTTGTTTGGCTTGTATTGTCTTCTCATGATCCTTTGCTCTCGTAGCCATGATAGTTGACAAAACAAGACGATACGATTTGCGAAGCATCAAACAAAGTTGTTTTACTATTCTTGGATTAGGCCACTCCAATTTGATCTTCTGTGGCACTAGGTACTCTAATTTCTTTGGACAAAACCTAATGTATTTTGGTTCCCAAGAAGACTTTTATGTTGGCATGGTCCAACTATTTTCGTATTTAGATTCTTCAAAATATAAACCATTTGTTTAGAACATTGTTGATAGACCAACTGGTTGAAGTGACGACTTAAGTGATTAGGGTGTCGATAAGGCGCCTTTGTAGCATGATTATTCCCCATACTTGTAGTGTTTTCTTGATTTACTTCAGTATTAAGTCCTCTTCATATTCATGTGTTGCTTTGTTGATCACTGGATTTCTCTTGATAAGTGCATTTGGATTTCCCATTGTTTGTACTTTGATGTCGAAAGATATCCTTACTTCAATTGGATTTGCAGCTTTAGGAGATGTCATGTTGACTAGATCTGTATTGGTTCCTTTGTCCACGAATTAGGTTTTTACGTGAGACAACTCCTCTAGTTCCATAGGTTCGGTCATTGTTTCATTATTAATCAATGCTTCCTTTTTAGTGAGTTGCTTTAACTTGTTTTGTAGGGATTTTTTTGTCATTTTTTAACTTCTTAATCTATGCGGTCAAGTTTTGACTATGTTTATTAAGGTGAGATTTTTTTTTGTCTTTATCAGCGATTGATTTTTCAACTTCTTGTTGGGATCTTATTCAATTTATGCACCTAACATCAGTTTGACCCAAAATTGTCTTTAGCAGTAGATGGCTTCCTGCCTGTTGACTGTTTAGTGGATCATTTGTGGTGACTTCAACATGGTATAATGGGAGGGTGATTGGGGAGGTATAGGTTCGGTGATTTGTGGTGTGGGAAAGATTGTTTGGTTGAGATACAAGGTTGCTCATAAACTCTTTTATCCTAATTGGGGAAAAAGGAGCTTAATTATGAGGATTGTTTCACCCAGTCCAATTTCAAACATGGGGAAGGATAAAGTGTCGTTGAGGCTTGATCGGGTGTATGGTCCTTTGGATGACATCTCTTTTTCCTAGACTAAGTGGATTTTTGATGTGTTGATTGAAGTTAGATCATTTACTCATCAAGTGGATTTTTGATGTGTTGATTGAAGTTAGATCATTTACTCATCCTACTTCCATTATGGTGGGGCATGTGCTGGACTTGAAGCCATCGTCTTTGTACAAGTTGAATGTGTATCACTTGGATACTCTTGACTTCCATGTGATATTGTTCATCGTGTTCAGAATCTTACCCCTTGCCCTATTGGGGATAGAGCCTGGTTGTTTTGGTGGGAGGTTGCTAGTTTGAGAAAGGTTAAGTTTGTGTATGGGTGAGTGCTAATGATAGCCCACAAGCTTAGATGTGAGTTTTGGGAGGCAAGACAGAAGTTGGAGGAGGTTCACATCTTTCCTTGAGGAGGATCTTCATAACATTGCTCTTTAAGAGGATGCAACTTGGCTGGAGTTGGTGTTGCATAGAGAGGAGTATATTGCTAGAGGATTTTGGGTTCAAGGTTGTTTATAGTTGGATTTAAGAGGGTGACTAGGGTTCCAAGTTCTTCTTTGACTTTTTGAAGAAGAAAGCGATAGGTAACATGGTGCTTGGTCTATGGAAAGTTGATAGTTCTCTTGAGGAGGACCCAACAGAGATTCAAGGTGTGTTTGGTGATCATTTTTCAGAGTATTTTTTCTTATTGACATTTGTTACATTGGATTGTGGTTGCCTAAGATGCTTGCTACAGGGTGGTACAACACAAGGTATCCGTTGTTGATCGAGATAGGTTTTATAGGGATATTACAAAGGATTATCATTTTGTTGCTCTTTGCTTGATCTAAAATGGAAATCTCCAAGGTTTGATGGTTTGACTTGTCAGTACTACAAGGCAATGTGGAATATTGTATGTTACAATTTATGTTGGCTAGCTTGTGAGGCCTTTCCCGCTAGTTGTTTGTTTGAGTCTCTAAATTCAGGTCTGAATAAGCTTTTATTTGGAAAAGTGTCTAGAGACTATATAGTGTTGGCGTCCTATTACCTTGCTGAGTGTTGGTTACAGTATCATGCCTAAGGTTGTGGCCCTACGGGTGAGAGATGTGGCTAAGAAGATTGTGCATAGTGAGCAAACAAGATTTGCTTTGGGGATTTTTACTCTCGATACCATGATTTCTATGTGGTAGGCTATGGGGTGGGCTTGGGAGACTAGTTAACATGCTCTTTTTTTGAAGATTGATTTTGACAAAGGTTATGAAAGGATTGATTGGACTTTCATCTTTGATATGTTGATTTGCTTGGGTTTTGGTCTACATTATGTGGGGATGCTCAACACCCTATGTTTCTGTACCTCTACATTTGTCTTGGTGAATAATACACGTTTTGCTCCCATTCACCTTCATAGATCTATCAACCAAGTATGCTCTTTGGGACCAGACCTTTATGTGTTGGATGTCAATGCCCTTTGGGATCATACCTTTATGTATCGATTGTCGATGCCCTTGGTTATTTATTGGGGTTAGCTTGTTTGCATGGTAGATTAAGGGTTGTTGTTACCGAATGATTCAGAGATGGTGAATAATGATTTTGTAAATTGTAAATGATTCATGACTTTTCGTGAGAGGTAATCAAAATTTAGTTGCTTGTGATTGAGATTGTCTATTTGTTTTTTGTGACGCCTTGGGTCTATTGTTAGCGATCATAAGATCGATTATTGGTTGGTTGGTCTTGATGAGCCCCCTCCTTGGATTTCTATAACATGGACCTTTGTTCATCTTGGAATTATTTCGGGGTATCTTGGCATTCCATTTGGTGTGGGGCTTTCCTTGACTGCCACGTGGGATTGCTGCCTTGAGTGGTTGCAACATGAGTTTCTCTTATGGCAATACAAGCACCTTTTGTTTGATGGCAAGTTGACGTTGGTGAGTAGGATTCTTTAGGAATCTCATATTTATTGTCTTGTTGGTTACCTAGTAGGGATTAGTTTTGTTGATTGTAGCAGCTCTTGCGATCTTACTTGGGATTCGTATGGTGGGGCTCGTGTTCTTCCTATGGTTCCTTGGGATTTTTGTATTAAGCCCAAGGATTAGGGTGGTCTTGGTTTGATTGATGTGGTGACTTTGGGGGGTATTTTGTTGCTAAGTGGGTGGTCCAATGTTTGGAAGAGTCCTCTCCTTGGAAGGTTTTGTTGAGGCATCGATTGTGCTCAACATAACATATTGATAAAATTAGGGGTATTTTGGGCTTTGTGATACTCATCATTTATATATTGTTGGCTTTTTCCTACTCAAAAATATTTTGGTAGCAGGATGGAAGGTGGTTGGGTTTGTGCGTTGGCAGATGTTAGGTAGTTTTGCAGGTTGGGATTTGACTCACGTATCGATTTGAAGCTAGAAGGTGAAGGGCACTTGTGTTGCTGATCTCCCTTGCTTTAAGGCACAACGAAGATTCTTCTTCTCGAGGGATTTGTGGGATGCTAATACTTGCTCTCGGAAGGTTTTGCAATCCTTAGCTCATGAGTTTGCCCATTCTTCCACTGATCATCCCTCCGTTATGGACATTATGGATCTCGTTCCGCGGGAAGATTTGTTCAAGATGAACATAGATATGCTAGGGCCCTTTTGGCATGATCGGGAGTGGAGTTTTGGGTGCTCTCTTGTTCAGTATGATTCTTGTAAATCGTACTCCATTCTTCAACAATGTCATGAGCTTAGTCCGATGTTCAATGTAAGGTGTCTACTAATGTTGAGAGCTATTGGATTCAAGGATTGCATAGTGTGGACTAGCAAAGAGTTGCCTTTCGTATGGGCTTTGTCCTTCTTTCTTTTACGTGGAGACCATGATGCATTTATTATGGGATTGCCCTTTTGCTAGATCTTGTTGGGAGCTTATGCAGTCAAAGTAAGCATACATTCTTCAGGGGAGATTACAATGTCGTGTGTTTTTGTGGGAGATTCTAGATCTATTATTTAGGCTTCCCTTAATGGGTATGACATGGCTTGCAGATTCCAACCATGTTGAGTCTTTGGAAGTAGTGATGCGAGTATGTTTTTGATAACAAGCTTAGCTCTTTGGTTTCCTTTTTTCATATGGATCACATATTAAGAGATAAGGCTACACATGTAATAAAGTCACTTAAGTGACCTAGGTTAAAAGTTAGGTTTTAGGTGTCTTAGGGTTTTGGTCACTCAGACTCCTTATAAGAGCAAGGACCCTCGATGTAATGTTGGATTGTATCGTCTAATAACAATTTTGTGTTGTGTTATTGAGCTCTCATGTCTTCAGTAACGTAATCCTATCTAGGGTTTCTCATTTCTTCGGATTATGCAATATGGTATAAGAGCGAGAGAATACCTAGGGATAGTCCACGAAGTATGTTCTACTCTTGCATCTCAAGGTGATCTAGAGAATCATAAAGGTGTGATTAGATTTATTGATTAGGGATTTTGGGTTTCTTAATTTTTTGAGCTTGGCTTGTATGAAAATTGATAATCTGGATGAGGGAATGAGAGTAAGAATTGAGACATTGTTGTTTTCACATGAGCATATGATTAAAGAGTTGCAATTTTTCAAAATATTTATTTTGATTTATGAAGATAGATCGAAGTTGTGAAGCCAACTACCAATCGAATCGATGGAGGTGTCATTACCATTGACTGTCGCTATACCAACTACTGCTATACCTGGTTGTTGTTATCAATGAGTCAAGCCACCATGATATGTCGTTGTCCTCACTGTTAGACACGACCATCTAGCTGCCCTTTTAGATACACCCATGATTTGTATGCAATCGCTGCCAAAGAACAAGTCGAAGATCGAGCCGCCAATATATTTTTGAACCACAATTCATACATTGCCGCCCTTGATTTAATTAAAAGAAGCCGCCATACAGGAGTTGCCAAGAGAACCAGCCGCAACCAAGAGAACCTGTCGTCGCCAAGGAAACCAATTGCCATGATTTTAGGAGCCGTTGTCAAGGAAGAAGGCTCGTAGCTTATTTTTAGTGTTCCACGATAAACGCCAAATGCCAAACAAAAATGAGGGCTATATGTCCATGGGTTTACAAATCAAGCCCATCATATAGCTGCCGATTGAGCACATTAAGGATCTCTATAAGAGCTTTATGCAACAAATGATCGAAGCCATGAAGCTTATAAATCGTTGAAAGGGGTTCTATTTCAAAATGGCCAGTTGTTTCATTTCTCATGTAAGACTTGGATATATTTCTTAAAAGGGAAAAGTAAATTATTCAACAAGTTCAAGGAATTCAAAGCCTTGGTTGAAAATCACACTAAAAGGAAGATCAAGACTTTGCGGTCAGATAACGACAGAGAGTTCACCTCAAAAGAATTCAAGGAACTTTGTAGAGAATCTGGGATTAAGAGGGAGTTGAGCACTCTATACAATCCTCAACAGAATGGCGTTACAGAACGAAAGAACAGAACTATAATGGAAACAGCAAAGGCAATGCTACATGACCAGGATCTTCCAATGCACCTTTGGGCAGAAGCAACAAGGACAACTGTGTATGTACAGAACTGTACTTCTCATCGAATACTCGACAACAAAACTCCTTAAGAGGCTTTCTCAGGAGAGAAACTAGAAGTAAGCCATCTCAGAATATTTGGTTGTCCAGTGTACATACACATTACAAAGGAGAAGAAGACCAAGCTCGATCCTTCTGGGAGGAAGGGGATATTCATAGGATACAATGACACTTCAAAGGCCTACCAAATAAGTATACTTCCCAAGATTCAAGAAGATCGACATCAACATAGACTTAACATTTGTCGAAGACTCAACATACTCCAGATCCAGAAAATTACCTATTGAAGAATTCGAAGAACCTGAAAAAATTAGAGTCCGAGATACGACAATGGAAGAAACAACTCTAGAAGACCATGAAGGCCACGACATGGCAGAATCACAAGAGTTTGTAGAAACACTTCATGAGAAGAACTCCCACAAGAGAAAACCAACATGGGCACAAGAGCTATTACAAGATGCAAAAAGGTATGGCGCTCCAGATGGGATACATAGAGAAAGGGAAAGACCTAAACAATATAACAACTATGTGGCCCTGCTATGTGACATCATTAACAAAGAACCTTCCAACAATGAAGAAGCAACTGAAAGGAAAGAATGGAAGGATGCCATGATCGAGGAGTACTGGTCGATTATGAAGAATGATGTCTGCGAGATAGTTCCAAGACCGGAAGGGAGTCTGTTGTGCCTTTGAAGTGGATCTACAAGATCAAGCATGCTATAAGATGGTAGCATTGAAAAACACAAGGGAAGGTTCGTGGCACGTGGCTTCTCATAGAAAGAAGTCATAGACTATGAGGAGACATTTGCACCCGTAGCAAGATAGACTTCCATCAGGTCTATACTTGCATTGGCTGCAGTAATGAAATGGAAGGTACACTAGATGGAGGCAAGACAACATTCTTGAATGGTGTAGTCGAAGAGGAAGTGTACATGGAGCGACCATTAGGATTTGAGACAAATGGTAGGCAGACTCATGTGCAAATTGAAGAAATCCATGTACAGATTGAAACATGCACCCATGACATGGTACAACAGGATGGACAACTTCTTGATGAGCTTAGGCTTTAACAAGAGTAAAGCGTATTCCAACTTTTACTTCAAGGTTGAAGGCAGAAGACTGGTGATGCTCCTGCTATATGTTGATGACCTGTTTTTGAGAGGAGAGGACGAACTCATTGTAGATGCAAATAGGAAGCTTTCCAAAGAGTTCGAGATGAAAAACGTAGGGATGATGCACTACTTCTTACGCATGGACGTGTGGCAGGGTGCAGATGGGATTTTCCTTGGTTAAGGAAAGTATGCAGTGGAGATTCCAAAGAGATTCAGAATGCTGGATTATAAGGCAATAGCGACACCTATAGCATCGAACTTGAAGCTACTATGTGATGCTTCATCAGAGTCAGTTGAATCCATGATGTATCGTCAGATGATTGGTTCATTGATGTACCTAACGAATACGAGACTTGATATATGCTTTGTTGTGAACAGCCTGAGCCAGTTCCTGACAGATTCGAGACATGCTCACTTGGTTGTTGCAAAGCATGTACTATGGTACCTGAAGGGTACAGTTGATTATTGGCTCAAGTATGATGCGAATCAGATGATTAACCTACACAGTTATGTTGATTTGGATTGGGCAAGAAAGGCCATTGATAGGAAGAGCACTTCAGGTTGCTGCTTCAGTTTGGGATCTGGCATGATCTCCTAGTTTAGCATGAAGTAGTCCTGCGTGGCACTGAGTATAATCGAGGCAGAGTATGTTGCAGCTTGCTTGGCCAGTTGTGAGACAGTATGGCTTTGGAAGCTACTATCTAATTTGTTTGATCTCTAGTTAGAGGCGACTTGTATCTTTTGCGACAACTAGAGTTGTGTGGAGTTGTCAGAGAAACTGATATTCCATGAAAAGTCGAAGCACATAGAGATCAAGTACCACTATATCAAGGATATGGTGCAGAGAGGAGTAGTGAAAGCTCTAGCATGTGGCAATGGACGAGCTGATAGCTAATGTATTGACCAAGCCGCTAGCGAGAGTGAAGTTCGGGTACTTTTGAGAGAGACTTGGTGTGATCTAGAATGAGGCGCCTAGAAAGAGGGAGTGATGCGTTCTAGCATGGTCGAAGACGCAGGTTGTCTTGGTGACGTAATGAGTCTTCGTGTGCTCCCATGCTAAAGATGACGAGAGACCAGAAGACGCAGATGCATTAGAACGAGATCTCACATGGGAAGGTATACAGGTTGCTCTCAGATGTAATCAGTCTTGTTGTATAACGTAGGTTGTCTTGGGATGTTATCAATTCTGTCAGGGCATCTTTGGATGTAATCAGTCTTGGCATGGTACCAATGTTATCGGAACCGGACCGGTCATCGAATCGGCGAAGCCCAAAATGTGAACCGGACCGGAACCGACAAAAAACCGGGTAAAAAACCGGCTGACTAAAAAATACATAAAATATTCATATTTTGTAAAAAAACATATATATTCATGTGCATACATATGAATCCAAACCATTAATACACAAATATGCAAAGTTTCTCATATATATAGCAAATATGGGTGCAAATATCCAAAATAGCACCTAGTGCAATACATCTGTGAGGTTCTGAACCGAAGTACATCAACAAAGAGGCTCTAAATGGCCCCTACAATCCAAAAATAAACCATAGTACTAATGAATAACAATAAAGTGATCATATGACACTACCCTACTAGCCACTACTACTAGAGTCCAGTGTCTAGTAGTCTACTACTCATCATCGTCCTCCTCATCGTCATCCTCATCCTCTTCATCCTCTTCAGGAGTGGGATTCTGAGCCCCACTTGATTCCCCTGGCCCTGAAGATGGAACCTCTGGAGGTGGGTCCAAATCCAACCAAGAAAGGTCTTCATTATCAAATACTGGTGCTTGAGTCTCCACAACCCACTCTGATGATGGATCAAAGTCATCCAAGGTTATGTTTCCTGATGCTGGTGTCTTGTTCAACAACTGGTTACGCCTCAACCTAAGATTGTACTGGACATAGACCATATCATTCAACTGTTTGTGTTCCAAACGGTTTCGTTTCTTGGTGTGTATATGCTCAAATACACTCCAATTGCGTTCACATCCCGAAGCATTGCATGGCTGGCTCAATATTCGAATTGCAAAATTTTTCAAATCAGTGCAGCTCCCACCAAACTGCCCCCACCAATAGGCTGCAATAAGAGTTGAATGCAAACAAGCTTCAACAAATGGCTTTGGAAATTTAACTCATTCTTTACAATGGGTTAAATAACTGTAAAACTTTGAAAATTCTTACCCGGAGGATCCTTGGATCTGCCTCGTATGGCCATGCTCATGCCAAAGCTACCCATACTTTCATTGAATTGCAGTAGCTTACTGTGTATCTCATCTTGTATCCTGGGATCAGGAACCATGCGCTCAATGCATCTATACAATCCGTCTTTTACCTCCCCATCATCATTGGCTTCAAAGTCTTTTGTATAATGGTACCTTCAAAAGTTCATTCAAAGTTCAAAAGACAAAAAATATTCATCAATGAATTTGAAATTGTAACTTATAACTTTGAAAGTTTGAAATTAAAAGAAAACTTATAACTTTGAATAGGAATTTTGAGATTTCTTACCTTGGGTTTAAGTAATAGCCAGCTGCATGCAAAGGACGATGGAGTTGTCTGTTCCATCTGTCATCAATGATATTCCAAATAGGAAAATACTTCTGCCTTCTATCACCATATGCTTTCTTTATTGCTTCTTTGGCCTGATCCATGGCCTCATAAATAAAACCCATAGCGGGTTTATCACCATCTACCATCCGCAACACTCTCACAAGAGGCTCACTGAATAAAACTATCTCTTCTGCCTTTTTCCAAAATGTTTTCTCAAACACTTTGTCAGCAATATCTTTCCCTTCAGCCTTTTGACTCCATTGACATTCATTCCACTCATCGCAAGAAAACATCTCCCGCAAATTGGCTTTTTGATCAACAAGGGATTGCAACGAAAGAAAGTTTGTTGCAAATCGTGTAATGGCTGATCTAACAAGCTCTTTACCCCCAGTGTTCTTCCTGATAAGACTCAAAACCCATGAGTGGTTGTAGATGTACCTGGTTATTGATTTTGCTTGCTCCATACACTTCTTCACCCACTCAATTTTGCCAATATCCTCCAGCATGAGGTCCAAACAATGGGCTGCACATGGTGTCCACCAAATGGTGGGGTGTTTTTCCTCTAACATCCTTCTGGCTGCAACATAGTTTGAGGCATTGTCAGTGATGATCTGTACAACATTCTCTGGCCCGACCTCCATAACTACTCCATTCAAAAGATGAAATAATAATTGTGCATCCTTCACCTAATCAGAGGCATCCACAGATTTAAGAAACATGGTTCCTTTTGGGCAAGCAATCAGGAAATTGATAATAGTGCGGGATTTTCCATCAGTCCATCCATCAGACATTATTGTGCACCCTGTTTTACTCCAGGACTGCTTGAACTCCTTCAAATATTCATCTATTCTTTGAACTTCATTTCGTAAAAGGGGTCCTCTGATATCATGAAAACTAGGGCCTTTGAATCCTGGAGCACATGAAGCTATAGCATCTATCATAGGTTGATAATAAGAAGAATTAGTTGCATTGAAGGGTATGTCTGCATCATACCACCATCTAGCTATGCATTCCCAAGCAGCCTCCTTCTCCATCTTCTTCCATTTAGCATCAATGGTGGGCTGAGCACCAGGGGTAGTGCGAGGCACAAAGAAAGACTCAAGACCTCTATGTAGTGCGAGGCACAAAGAAAGACTCAAGACCTCTATTCTTGATGGGGGTAGTACCCAGGGTACTATGTGGCCTCTTCAGGTTCGAATTGGATGCTCTATGTCGACCTCTCCCCCTAACAGGAAAACTGGAGGATTCTTCAAAACTAGTCAAATGGCCTTGAGGGGCTTCACAATCACCACCCTCAGGATCATAGTCAATCTCATCCTCAAATGGCATTGAACTTCTCCCTATGTCTTCTTGAATCTTCTTTGCCTTGGCTTTTTCTTCTTG